>CAJNDV010034337.1:0-17451 GCA_905221635.1 Symbiodinium sp. CCMP2456 | reverse complement strand
CCCCGGCAGCAACAGCAAAAAAAAACACCCCCCCACAACAACAGCAAGCAACAAAAATCACCCCCCCGCAGCAACACAAAGAAACACCCCCCCTGCAGCAACAACAAAAATCCCCCCCCGCAGCAACAGCAAAAAAATGCAGCAACAAAAAAAACACTCTTACCATGTATGTATGTATATATGTATGTATGTATGTATGTATGTATGTATGTATGTATGTATATGTGTGTGTGTGTGTATGTAGGCATGTTTGTATGTATGCATGTATGCATGTACCGCAATGGAATGTGATGCAATATTCTGTAAGGCACGTAATGCAGGTAATGTATGTGATGTACGAAATGTAAGAATTGCATGTAAACGTATGTGTTTGCGTCTGCGCGTGTGTGCGTGCATGTGTGTGTGCAGAACAAAAATCTGTATGTATATCAGTGTATATCTTTACCTACATATGTATCTTTCTCGGTATATGTACACACGTGCATTTACACACATGTATATACACAGCGAGGCACTGTGTGCATATGTATATGCGTACCTGTGTATATATGTAGATACACATGTATGCACATGCGTGTATATATTTTCATATATTCACAGACATGCATTCATACATTCACACATACATGTATGTGTTCTCAGCAAGCAGGCCCCAGCACAGTGGCAACACAAAGAGGGATAACCAACGGCACTCGCTCATCTACATGGTGTGTTGTTGCTGTTTTTGCTTCCTGAAGTGGGGACCCCCAAAGCCAAATTTATGCAAGTGCACCCATGGACTTGCGTGAGCAACACATACCGACACAAGGTCTTTTCCAGCACTTGGGGAGCCCGCAACAAACTGCGATCACTTGTGGCCTGCATTTTCCGGTCTACAGGTGGGTCCAGTACAGCACCAGGTCAACAGGGGGGAATCATCAGTACTCGTTCAACTACTTGGTCTGTGTTGAGTGTTGGTGCTGCAAGGTGGGGAACCACAGCGAGCGACCCCCACTGCAGTATACAATCTGTCCTGAACAACCATGGTCTTCGTCCACTGTCATCCCAGTCCTGGTCTGAGCTCACTGCACACAGTTGCTTGCAAAGCCGCGAAGCCGCAGACCGTAGGCAGCATAAGGGGAAAGTTGGTTGTCGAGGGTTCGAGGACTTGCCATAGAGGGCGCGGTGATCAGGCCGAGATGCAGGTAGTGTTCAGAGTTTGGGGGAAGGTTCCGCGACAGCCGATTGTACCCGTACCTCCCACCCCCCCCCTCGAAGGCATCAAATGTATTCCGTGGACCCAAAGCTTTTTCTCTCACCAACCAAAGAGGGAGGGGGTGGTGCCGCGGCACGGGTCTGCTTGTGCGGACCTGCACCCAACGGAAGGAAGAAAGAAAGGAAAGGCAAGGGAAGGAAGGAAGGGAAAAAAAAGAGAGCGACACAAATGTTCCAGCCCTTCCTAGTGACTTGAAGGAGTGGATGACCCAAGTGATATATGGGCACGGGCAAGGGTTTTTGAATGGGTTTAGCAGAGGGGTGGTTCGACGTGGGGTCAAACACAAGCACTCCGGGGAGCATTTCTTTCCTTCCCCGAATAGGGGCCGAACAGACACGGTGTTGCGCGCCGTGAGTCGGCCTTCGGGCCAAGCATCCCCAGGCGCGAGAGAGAGAGAGGGAGGCATAATGGTGACAAACATTGCCTATCACAACACGTGCTGAACTTGCACAGGCACATCCCTGTAAGTGAAAATGTAGGATACACCGCTTCAGTTGTTCGCAACTGCTAGGTTACTGCCTCCTTGGAGCCAACGAGCTCTGCCGTCTGAAACTAGGATTCTCCCCAACCCTTGCCTGCGGCGTCGAGTGCGAGTGCTAAAAAGTAACCGGGGGACGTCAATGACCTTCGTGCTGTTATTGGCATTACATATGATATATGGTTGTTTATCATGAAAGGATTATTTGACGTCTGTCCACGCATGTGCTGTGGAGAGTGTACAATCATCATTCCTTCGTCAACGTAGTATTTATGGCTTTAGCCTGCTGTTACCTGATCAAACATTGGGTGGGCATGATGCCCGGGAGGTTTGACATGCCCCTATGCCGAGAGAGAGAGAGAGAGAGAGGGGCGACCTCTGCACCACAACCCTGGCGAAAGAAAGAAAGAAAGAAAGAAAGAAAGAAAGAGAGAGAAAGAGAGAAAGCGAGAGCATGCCTCAAGATGAGGCTGCCGCCTTGCATTGTGCTGCCTGGAATGTCGGGGGGTTGAGCCCGGAAAAAACTCTGGACTTGCTCGCCAACTTTCGGGGTACGCCCGAACTGCAGCGCCTTCAGATCGTCCTTCTCCAAGAGATCACGACCGACGGAGGGCCCAACTTCGATCAGAATGAGACGTGGATCTTGATCCACGGCAAGCTGACAAATGAGTGGAGGGGTTGTGCTGTTGCTTTTGCCAAGATTTTGGGGACGCATGAAAACACTCGCCTTTGCAAAGCTGCCACATGTGTTAACCTGCGCTGCCATGACAACCGCATTTTGGGACTTGTTTCGGGACATATTTCCCATAGATTCACCATTGCTCAGACAGCTGCCTGCCTTGCTGACTGGGCAGTGACACCGAGCCTCCAAGCCGAGAGAATCCTTCTCGGCATGGACGCAAATGAGACGTTTCTCCAACCCGGGGGGCACCTCGGCAGAAGCACTCTCTCGTGCACAGGCCGTGGGGAGCAGATTTTGCAGTGGTGCCTTGAACAACAGCTCGCATTGCCAATGCAAGCAGTTGACCAGCCGTCCTATTTTCCCTATAATCCCACAATGTCACCCCGCCGACTTGATTATGTTGCCACACGGGGGATTCATGTACTTAATGTGCAGGTCGGGAAACACAGAGACAGAGCCAGTTCCGACCATGAGCCCATCCTGTGTTGTCTCCGGGTACCCCTTAAGAAGCCACCCAAAATAGGGGTTATTTGGTGCGCGCGCCAACTCGTGTCCGGGGCCGAAACCAAGCTCCAGATGCACTGCCCGCTGGAGGCAGACCTGCATGCCTCAATCGCCGCCGCAGCTAAGGTTATTACCGAGCCAGTGCACAGGTCCCTGAAGTTTCAGGAGAGCAGCTCCCTTAAGCGCATGCGGCGTGAAGCCAGGGACCTTGATCCGGGGCTTCCCGCACGCCAGGCCTGGAAGCTTGTGCACAAAACGCTGCAGCAAGAGCGCAGAGCCTGGAAGCGGCAGCTTGCCGACAAGGCCGGAGAGCACAACTGGGACGCTCTCCGTTCGCTCAAGCAGAAAGACTCCAAGACAAATTGGGCCGATTTTCTGCTCGATGACCCTGCCTGGTCATCCAAGCTCACTACCCACATGCGGGGTATTTTTTGCAAAGCCGCCCCGACCAACACGCGGACGGCCATGAACTTGCTTCATGCTGAGGCCGCTGTTCTGTGCAAACGCTCGCCATGGCGCCCCTTTACCGAGGCGGAGATGCGTATCACCATGGCCCGGTGGAAGAACCACCGTGCAACAGGTCCGGATGGCATTGCTCTAGAGGCTCTCAGGCTCATGTTTGAGCACCCCGCCTGGCGCCCCAAGATTGCGGAACTCCTCAACGATAGCCTCTACAAGGGGGAGCTCCCTCCGCTGATCATGCAAGGGGCATCGGTCCTCTTACCGAAATGTGTGCAGCCGCTTTCGTGGTCGGACACACGACCAATCACACTCTCCAGTGCTCTGCTCAAGTGGACATCACAGCTGCTGCTACTCAGGGGAGTCCCCCTCCTGCAGCATTGTTGCCACCGTCAGTGGGCAAGCAAAGGCAAACAGGGCGTTGAACTGGTTCTTTGCCTCCGGAAGCTCGCACGAGTTGCCCATGAGTGGAATACGCCTTTTTACATCGTAAAAATCGACATTGCAAAGGCTTTCGACTCAGTAGCCCAGGAAAAGCTAGGTGAACTCGTGATGCGGCGTATTGCCAAACAAGGAGGCATGCCGTGGGAGGCCAAGCTCTGGTTTAGTTTGTTAGAAGCGCGAGAAATCCAATTTTTCGTTCATAAGCATCAGGTTGGGGTCGAGCAGTCCAATGGGGTCCGACAGGGGAGCCCTGATAGCCCCGTGCTCTTTGCCGCTGAGATCGGGGAAGTCCTCGACGCCACTTTGGCGAGCGTGAACCAGGGGTCGCCTCCCCATGTTGGCAGGCATCAGGCCCTCGGCCCACCACCCCATTCGGGGGCCTCCTTCATGGATGATACGTACTTATGGGGCGAGTCCCATGAATACGTCCAGCAGATTCTTGCCGAACTCGAACGCCGTTTGCTTGAGATAGGCCTTAAGATAAATGCCAAAAAGACCCAAGTCATCTCAAACCGCCAGGACGATCCGGTGAGGTTCCATATCGGAGGCCACTCCGTCAAACCAGACGGCCCGGATGATGTTATGATCATACTAGGAGCACCCGTGTCAATGTCCGGGGACATCTCCCCGATAGTCGCAGAGATGCAGGCCCGTGCCAGGCGAGCTTTTCACGCGCATCGCAATGTCCTTTGCTCGCGCGCGCCGCTGCGCGAACGCCTGCTGCTCCACCAAAGCTTAGTCCGTAGTGCGGCATTGTATGGTTGCCCTGCTTGGCCCATCAATCAAGCCCTCGTTCAGGCTGCTAATAGCACGCAACTGCTTCAGGTCAGAACAATGACCACGGGGAAGCGCCCCGCAACGGAAACCTGGCATTCATGGCATGTGAGAACAATGCGCCGGGCGAGAACCCTCTTGCACCAGCACAAACTGATTAGGTGGTCTACCCATGCCTTGCAGATGCAATGGGGGCTGTGGGGGCATATCGCACGGGCCCCCTTCCAACCTACGTTTCATATCCTCCGGTGGCGTGATATGGCATGGTGGAGAGATGAGCAGTCTAAGACACCGGGGCCACACCCCCGTGGCGTGCGTCATAAAGGCCATCATAACCCAGACAGGGACCCAGAGAGGCACATCATTACGGTAGCGGGTGCGCAATGGTGGGTCGCAGCCTCGGATCGAAATGCATGGAACAAGATGCAACAGGTTTTTGTTGACCTCTTTGACCCCCCATGGGCCAGTGGATCCCAGTTTACCTTGCCGGGCGCGCCAAACCTGACCCCCAATGCTGCTAGGACGCGAAGCCGTGCCCAACATAAGACCAATCCGGGGGAATGCCCTCCTGCCCTCGCCACAGCCCGCTGGGGAACAGGCCCCTGAAGGCCGAAACCCAGATCGACCGGATTTCGATCCTTTTTGCAAGCCATGAATCACAGAGTCCCGAGCCCTCCCCCTTTGGGTTCTTCTTTCGGTTTAGTCCCTTGACCCATTCGCAGTCTGCCACATGCAGCCAACAGACATGCCCTTTCCCGCTTTTCACTTCACCTTAATGCCCGACTGCCCCCGCCGATAATACCCTGCTTTGATGTAGTCTCATTTTTCCTGTACTTGCATAGTCGTCACAGAAGAACGTAGCATGCCATGTTACATTCCCTTTTGAGGCCCCTTGTCAGTGAAAGCCCTTAGCCGTGCGCCTCAGCGACACAATGCAAGCCACGCCCTCAGCTTGAGGCTGCAGCTCCTGTAATAGCCCTTCCTTCAGTGCCCCTTTGCAGAAACATGGATCTCAGCCAGAGCCGGCACCGCTGCAAAAGCAAGGGGAGCGCTTGCTTCCTACTTTTGGGGCTGCTGGGTTCAGTACTTCTCTGGTCGGGAAGTGCCGCGCCAGGGTCCAGCAAGGAGCCTATCTGGATCGACTCCAGCGAAAATTCGGGCTCTGACCTCAATGTTCCGTTGGCTCCTCCGGAAGAAGAAGCTGCACATGAGAGCGGGGAGGACGTGGTCGAAGCAGTCAACCTCCCCGTGCAAAGACAGGGGGAGACCCCTTCGCTTCCTACTGTACCAGCGGCTCAAGACCCTGCTCAGTTCCGAGCAAACATGCAGAGTGGATCCAGGGAGTCAATGTCGACGTCGGCGAGAACCTCCAGGCCCTCCAGGATGGTGTCGGGCTCGCAGCCTCATGCTGGCCTACATGAACGGCCCGACCAGGCACTTCCGGTACAACGAGACCTTCGGCAACCTGCTTTCCCTTCCCCTGTACAAACAGCGACTGAACGCCCTCATGATCCCGCCGTTCTACCTCATCAGCGTGATGCCCCAGGAGTACACGATCAAGGACATCGACCACGGCGACATCCGACAGCAGAGCAAGAAGGCACCCGGGGATACGCGAGAGGTGCTCCCCCCGGCCATCCAACGTACCGCATTGGGTTTGCCCGAACGTACGATGCTGCATCGGACCCTTGGCATGACGACGGAGTGATTCATGATGACGAGTTACAGGCCCCCACCACGGGACTCGGGAACGATCCTTCACTACTACAACCTGCTGCACAACACCCACCTCGCGATCCTCTATTAGCACAGGGGCTAGACAACCCACCCTCGGGGGACATCCCGGGCGCTGGCCAATACTCGCCCCCAACTATGGATCCTTGGGGTGTGCTTGCGAGACGGTACGCCAGCCAAGGCCCCTTGCTCCCTCCCTCCGAATGGAGGACCAACCCCTTCGGCCTCGGTCGTCCAGCTCTGGGCCCGGGGGACAGCGACGCGGAGACGACCTTGCCCGCCGGTGATGACCCTCCTCGGCCACCTTCCACTGATGCTGAGGACGCTTCCCATACATGCCCGGCAGCTACGTCCTCTACACAGCCAACAGACCATGCCGATTCACTGGATACCGACGCCCAGGCAGCAACCACCTACTCAGAGGCAGGCCCCTCGGTCACGGGGGACGCCCCGCCACAGGCAGCCACCGCCCCGGCAACCCAAGCAGGCCAAGATATTGGCCAGTCTGATGATCAAGCCTCGTCGGACGACTGGGTGAGCGATACTGATGACGAGCAAGCAGACACGGAGCATGAGCCTACAGCCACAGCAAAGGCAGGGGGAAAACCCCAGCGCAAGCCAGCCGGCCATGGATCCCAGCGGGTCAAAAACAAGGCCAGGAAATCAGATGTCAAAAGATTGTGGGACGAGCGTGGCTGGCCACGCAAGCCGGCCTGGTTGACATGGCGCAGGGCTCTAGACTGGCTCAAGCGCGGGGAAATCCCGCCGGCAAAGCAACCGAGGCCAACCATCTCCGATGACCATAAAGCAATGCTCAGCAGCCTTCTGAACGCCCATCATTATGTATACGACAGCGCGGGCAACATTATCCCGCATCCGCCAGCAGCGCAACAACAAGCTCATGGCGTCGCAGCTGGTGGCTCGACAGGGGACAACAACCCCGTAACGACAGCCGACCCACAGCCTACAAAAGCCGATACACAAGCCGCAGCAGACCACTCAGCCAGGCGGCAGAACAACCCTTACCTCCTGCCACCGCATCAACGTCGTGATGGAGCCCCTCCTCGGAGTGAAGCCTCCGCCACGCCTACAGCCAGACAACAGCAGCCGAGTCGGCACCAGCACCAGCGGCCGTCCCAAGCACAACAGGCACAACAACTACCACGAGCACCAGTCCGCGATGATGACGCGGCAACCCGTGAGCGTGCAGCCCAGTCTTCCACCACGCCGCAGAACCGCAGCCACAACCAAAAGCAAGCCAGGAGAGTCCAGTTTTCTCTCCCTCGGGGACATCGAGAACACCCGCCCAAGCCAACACGTACTCAGTTTATCCCGAGGAAGCTGACCAACAGTACGCATATTCAGCTACGTGGGGATGGCGTGGACAAGTACCCGGTGGTTAAGCTGCCGAGACCGCCACTGCATGAGCCCGTCATTGCGGACGTCGACCCGGGGGACCTCCTGTTTTACCAACCACCGCCGAGACCCTCCAGCTCCATTGCGACAGAAGAGACTGTGGGGCTGGAACACCCCGGAGGCCTCTCCGATTTGGAGGCCCACGCTGCCATCGCCTCAAGCCAGCAGAGAGCACCTTCATGGTCGGCTACCCGCAACACTGAACCGATGCGCAGTACCGTACGAACAGGAGCCAATACTCAAGATCTCTCGTGGCTAGCGGGGGCACCCCCGACGACATTGCCCCCGGTCTTCCCACTACGGCAACGCAGCATCATGACTTTGCGTGGTGTTGCCACTGGGGCCTGGCGCGGCACAATCACTGACCTCCGCGCTTGGGAGTTGGCACGTCATCCTCGGCGACATGGCCAAGAACCCACCCTCGTCATTTACAACACCCAGTCGGGGAGTGCCCCGGGGTCGAGATATCTCCCACATGGAGTGAGCCTCACCCTTCTGCCCGTTGGACCGTGGATAGCTTCCACGAGAGTTGAGCTTGGAGCAATCCGAACCCCGCAGCTCTGGTTGGTCATGATCGATGACACGATCACATCGACAGCAAGCAGCTCCAGCTCAAACAACACAGGGGTCATTCCCCTCTCCGCGGGCATGACTTTTTGGCTGCAGTGGAACGAAGAAAGCCAAGAATGGAGGAGAAGACCGCGCTTTGAGAATGACATCGAGAGGCTGGGTGGATACTCCACAGTGCCGCAACCTGAGCCTTTGCATCCTCCTGAGCCTCCCGAACGGCACGACCCAACGCAACGTGGGCACCGGGGCGCAGGCCCCGTGGTGAAAGCCAAGGCCAAAGCAGCTAGCAAAACCAAGCCGAAGCCAAAGCCGAAGTCCCCAGCTTCCACTGGGGACAACACCCCAACGCCGCCGCTTCATCCACCACCTCATCTACTACCAGAAGAGGATCCGGGCCATCAAGCAACCTCCCGTGTCGACGAGCCGACACTTGTGGACCAGGCGCAGGAGGCAGATGCCAGCCAAGTACAAGTACGACCACAGCCAAGCGGAGGAGTAATCTCCGACTCGGAGACCAGTTGGCCGAGCGAGGACCCTCCAATGCCGCCACCTGAACAACCCCCTGCCGATGATCAGGTATTGCTGCAAACCACCTCCACCATGCTTCGAGCTGAAATTGGTCCACGGCAAAGCGCGTTCAACGGGGACAGCGTCTCCCTCATGCAGCAGGGGAGACCAGGTGCCCCAGAGAGGCAGCAGGACCCGGAAAGGCCTACACCGTGGACATCGCCGGCACTCTCTGACCGCATCCTGCAGCTCCAGCAAGAAGTCTCCCAGGGGGGAACCCCTGTGCTCAGCGTCCTGCGGCTACTCCGGGCGTTGCTCAATGACCTCCTTCAACAGTCGCATCTTCAACCAAGGGAGGATGTCACCGAGCTAGCCTATCAGGCATGTTACTACTTAGACAAGTTGCAGACAGAGAATGAACGCCGGGGCGGCGAAGCGAGCAATGATCCTTCCGGGGAATATCCCGACAACGCGGCATCCACTGCTCCCACTGAAGTCTGCTTTGTCATGAACAACCCGCTGGTGGAGGCCGAGGCAACCCTGCAGAACCTCGTCATGCACCACAACGACCTGCCCATGCGCCACCTCAAAAAGGAGATGGGAAGGGTGGAGATGTTGCTTCTTGAAGGACAACAACTACTGCGAAGTTGGGGACGGTCGCCCCAGGCACCAGGAGCGCAAGACGGGGACGCAAGCCTCGGTACTGCTCTTCAATGCCTCGCCTTCAGCCTACTTGCCATGGAAGAAGGTAGCGTGGCTGGCATCACTGAAGCCATCACCTCCACGATGCACGCGACCAGCCGCGCCAATACTCATATGGAAGCCTTGCTCAGATGGATACAGAAGCGCTTTGGAGCTGGCTGCAAGCAGGGGGAGGCCTCTGGAAGTCCTTCCCCAAAGAAGCGCCGCACTACGGAGATGCCGACGGGGAGCACCCAGAACCCCTGCTTCACAAATGCTCATGGTGAAGCACCTCATGCAGCGCCTACAACAACCATGCCGGCTACCGCCGCTTGCCCTGCTCTACCGGTACAAGCTGCGGACCATCCTCGTGCTCCTCTCCCACGACCACCAGGCGCAGAACAGTACTCAGCGATAGGGGAGTCCACCCCTTACCAAGTGCTCAAAGCTCAACAGCTACTTCAGCAAGTCCTACCTTTTCTGGAACACCAGAGTGCGATGGTGGTCCAGGAGGCGCATAGCTTGCTCTTCCAGTGGACGACAGCGCTCTGGGGGACCCCCATCGTCTTGACCGCAGACGACAGCCCGAACCAGACCAGCGGGGGGCGCCCCCCGTCGTTGCCGGAGTCGAATGCCAGCACGGTGCTGCTGTCAGGTTTGGACTCCAGACCAAGACAGCACAGACGGGAGGAGGTGCCCGTGGCCATGAGCACCGCTTCACACCGACGCCGCCGACTACATGCAGTCATGGACACCGCCTACTCGTCCGAAGATGGTGACTAGGCCCCGGGAACTACATCAGGGAGTGCCAGACGTCCGCCCCGCCTCGACCTTTGCCGAGCTCCTTCTGTGAAAGCTGAATGACAAGCTCTACTGAGTGCACACCTGACGGGGGAACCCGAGTGGCACAACTCCCTGCACACAGCGGCTAAACGTCGGGGATACGGTCCTCTTTGCCTCCTTTTTACTGTAAGATGTAGTCGCCCTTTCGATGTGCTCCGTTGCTTTAGCCTCTGCACAGTGCCGTAGCATGCTTCAAAACTTTGGGGGGACATCCCCCAATAATAACTGTCAGTTCTTCCGTTCAGGTTCTCTTGCCTTCAGGAGGTTGAGGGGGTCTTGCTTTGGGAGTTTCGGGTTGGGTTGGTCCTTCTTTGTTGCAGGGAGAACAGACAGCCGAACTATGCTTCCCGCACGATGACATGACATGTCGATTTCCGAGTGCTTTTATGTGACTGCGGCTGACTTCTCATGGTAGGTGATTTTTTATTTATTTTGGACATGTCATCACAACGTGCTGCTCGTAGAGCTGCTTTCTTTCGGCACAGTTGCCTAGCGGGGAGCAACCACCCCCACCTGAGATCATAACCGCTGACTTCTTCCTATTTCCTCTACTATGGTTTCTGCAGCTTTGATGTATTTTGGTCGGGGGTGAAGCCCGTCTGTGATCTCGGGCCTGATGCAAATGTGCACAGGCAGGCAGTGTACAAATAGGTCTTTTATGCTGAGACGAGGCGGTGGCAGGGGCTCTAGCCCCTTTAGCTGAGCACCATGTCTTGTGGCTATGATTTCCTGCTGTAGCGCATCCTACTGTTTCGAGCCACCTTTGCCTTCATCTCGCATGCGCATCTCACAATCTGCTCCCCACAGGACGGGGGCGCCTTGAGCGCGCGGGTGAGGGGGGCTCGCCTCCTTCATCCCTAGCCCTGGTGAAAGAAAGAGAGAGAGAGAGAGAGAGAGAGAGAGAGAGACGAAACCCCTGCGCCATAGCCCTGGCGAAAGAAAAAAGGAGACAGCGAGAGAGCTCCCCTCCCTCCAACATGCGGTCACGGGACCCTTCAACGTGAAGGGCAGCTAGCATGTCGCTTTGCCCACTGTGTGGATCATGCACTAGCCTTTGTACTGCGCAGACCACGCCACACCGTCGGACACCTTTCTTCGTCGCGTGCCAGAGAGGGACACTCGGCTCTCAAAAGTTTACGCGGTTTGTCTTCAGACATGGCTTCGACTGAGCTTGTGTAGATCCTTTTAGAGTAGGTCGCAGGTCTGACTCGGTCTGACTGCCTGGTAGCCCGAAGTCGTCTTCAGCTTCGGCCACCTGAAGGGCTCGTAGGGCAGGGAGGTGCTCCGGTTGGCTATCTGTGCATTCGAAGTCGGTCGAAGACAGAACGGTCCCGCCTGACACCAGTAACAAAGGCATGCGGAAGCTGCGAGGGTGCCTTGGCTGAAACTGGTCTTTGTTCCTTGGTGCTCTTCTGTCAGTGTCGACGACTTGAAAGCTGAAAGCCGAGGTACTTTGTGAGCTTGGAGCGAACAAGGAGAAAGCAAGGACGAGCTTGCACTGCGAATGCTGGTCCTGCTTCATGCTGTCCCTGTCTTCAGAGTCTTCGCCTTTGAGTTCGGGAGCTGGAAGGACAGGTGGCTACACTCCACTCCTCATCGCGTGCCGTGAGGGTCCACCGTTTCCGATTGCTAGCCCTACAGTCACCTCTGCGGGACTGCCATCTGAGCACAGCATGAGCTGTCATTGAGAGTGTTGCCGGTTGGCTGAGAATCCACACCTACATGTAAGAGGGATGGGTTTAAAGGAAGTATTTAATGTAAGGGGCGAGAAATTATTTAAGGGATCAATAAAACTGTTCAAGTATAAAATTAACTATTCCAGTGCTATTCCTATTTTAGTTTTTGTGGCATCACCCGACCTGCGAGTGTAAGCACGGAGAGGTGGAAGTCGGGATTGCCTAGAGATGACGCTGGCGAGCTTCCTTGAAAGGCCATGCACCGGTGGTCAAGCTTTTGTGCGAGATGCGAGCAGACAAGGCCATCCTTGCAGTGTGTTTGGGAAGCACTTCCTTCGATGGTTTGGGGTTCGCAACTCCCAAACAGAGCAGTAAGCAAAGCGAAGTTTGACCAGGAGCATGCAGCCATGCATGGTTGGACTCCGCTGCTCCTTGCTGCGCGACATGGTCACAATGCTGTGACAAAGGCAAGATTGGTTGGTGAATCAATGAAACTGTTGGCTCGCCGGGAGATTCAACGTTTGCATGTGAGATCTTGTCACTCTAGTTGTGAATGCCCTGCCTCAGCACACGTCGCACCAAAGCATGTTCTGATTGTGCTCCTCAAATGCATGCACACATACACATACATATATATATATATATATGTGTGTGTGTGTGTGCGCACCTATGTATATGCGCATCAATATGTCTCTATGTTCTAGGTGAATAAACAAATAAGTAGTTTCATGAATATGCTTGTGCGTATATACACAGTCCGTACACACACACACATTTACATACATACATGTAAATGCGCCTCGATGCACACATGTAGATGCATCTGAATAGACATGTATGCATTCATACAGGCACAAGGACATACATACATACATACATACATACATACATACGCAAAACCAAGCACACATGCGTGTCGTGTCTCTCTTCCTGTAGATTTCAGTTTACAATTTATGTTCCGACTTACTGAGTGCATATGTATATATAGAGATATGTAGCATAAAAAATCATATGCAAAGGTATGTATGTATGTATGTATGTATGTATGTATGTATGTATGTATGTATGTAATTGTATGTATGCAATGTAATTTGTAATTTCTTGTGTACAGAAGCATGCATCAGTACCTCTCTCTCCAACTCCATCTCGCTCTGTGCACCTGGATTCGTGTGCAGTGCGCATGTGTGGATAACAGCAAGTCTGAAACAACGAAAACGTGGACACACATATACATATATATATATACACAAACATAAACAGTAGTACATGCATGCATGCATGCATGCATACATGCATACATACATGTATATAGAAACATTTTCGAAAATGTAGGAAAACTAGTAAATACATGAATAACTATCAAAACAAGTACAAATGTGTATACATCTCATCTGCGCAGTTATTCGTCGTAGATTATGGCTCGGAGCACCAAAGCGTGTTTTGGCCACGGCATGTGCTTCGTCACCTCTGGCAAAATCTGACATGACGTTGCTGGGCTGCACGGACATTGCAGAACAAGCTCCTTGTAAGAGTAAAGGCTTGTTGACGAACAAGAAACAACCTAGCATCGATGCCATGATTTCTTGTACACAAATCATGCCAGTCGGGCACACGTTCTCGTTCCCTGCCATGGTGCGTGGCGCTGCTTAAGCTTCTCTGGGCATGTTTCATGAGGTAAGCGACGCCTCCCCATCCCTGCTGTCTGTGACTCCTCGAGGCAATTCACCGACACTCTCTCCAATTATTGGCCTTTCCCTTTGCAGCCCGGTTCACATCGTGCTGCTTGGGGACAGCACGCTTGACAACAGTCGGCATGTCGACATTTCCATTCACAAGCTCCTGGCTGCAGAATGCTCCACTATGGGTTGGGAATGCACATTCTTAGCACAAGATGGCGCAAACCTGGACGATGTGGCCATGAAGCAGCTTGGGCGCATCCCGGATTCTGCAACTCATGTAATACTCTCCGTGTCCGGGAATGACCTCCTCCGCCTGCTGAACGAGCTTTCTGCCAGCTCCTTCGCCCCGAGAGCTGTGTACAAAGCAGTTACGGTCAGGCTGGACGAGTCTTGGGCCGACAGTTCAGATTTTCCTTCCTGTTGGATGCAGTCGGTGTTGGCTTGGTTTTGCGATGCTCCGATAAACTCGGTTCCAAAACTGAGAAGTACCGAATTTTACGGCAAGGACATCTGCCAGAAGATGAAGCAGGTTCTTCAATCAGTAACAGCCATTGGCTGCCATGCGGCATGCTGCACTGTGTATGCGCCGCAGTTCGATCAAGAGCCTGGGTCAAGCAAGAAGGGGAGGGTTGAACCATGGCTTGTAGGAGATCTACCTCAAGTCGAATGCATTTTGCATGGACATGTTGGTGTTATTGATCTTCCACCGCAAAGGTCCTTCTGAAAATGCTGGTGTCGACAAGTCTGGCCGTCCACAACGGCCGCATCCGCAGCCTTGCTGCAGATACACCTCACCGTCCGGTAATGCATAAAGCTTGCGCTTTGGGGGACGCAGCCTTCCGTTCAAGACCTCCTACGGGGTTCTTGCAAGTAGGTACTGCGTGGTGTCATGAAGGTCTCTCAGACTGTACCGTGATGTCGGAAATCAGAGCACTAGACAGGGCAGTGCACAGAGTTCCGAAGCAATCGTGCTGCTGTTGTCAGTGTTGTCCCCAACTTGACATCACAGGCAAGATGGCCCGAGACATGGGCCTTTCCCTCATAGACTTGGCCTTCATCTGCACGCAGCCAAGCGACTTCGCCAATGCGCTTGAGCTGAGCACGAGAGGCCCTGAGGAAATGCAAACATATCTACACTTCTGTGTATATAATATATGCAGACAGAAATTTGTGGTGCATGTGCATACATCTCTATACTTATTTACGTACATGTATGTGTATATATTTACAATCCGTATATGTATATATATATATATATGTGTGTGTGTGTGTATATGACACCCGCACAAGATGATGATCGTGTACGTACTACCTCAACCAAAAGTTCTACCATCCGCCTGAGTTCGGGCCTGACGTGCAACAGTTCTGTAATTCTCAAAACACCATGTAAAAATTCCGAAACTTTCAACATTTCCAATCCAAAACAACGCTAATGTTTCAACTGTTTAGGATTAACACCAGTTCAAAAAAGCTCAAAAATCCAACATCCACTGACGTCTAGGAAACTTTAACTTTTTGGAACTTCTCATCTCGAGCTTTTGGGGGTGGGAAGTTTTGGAAACTGGTACAAAGAGCTTGGGGACGGGTCCCTACGAGGTCTCAATGAAAAATAACAGAAGCTTAGGCAGAACCCTTGTCGTTGTAGGTGTGGTAATGCATGGCGAGTAACCAGTATGTCTCTGTGCATTGTGTATATATATATATGTACATATTTTTTGTTTATCTATATAACTCGTATTTTCAGCGTTGCCTTTTCACTTATGCAGGTTAGACACGGCCCGAATGACGAAACATAAAGGGTTCTGGATTGCAAGCGCTTTGTTGAAAATCTGAAATGGGCCTTACATAGGTCATTATGTACTAGTTGTTTTATCCTTGACTTGCAACTGAATGTTGTTGAGCGGTGGGTCAGTATCAGCCAGATTCTTCATACACAAAGAAAGCATCTGGCCATTTTGTCAATGTCAGATCTTGTATCCATATCCACTAGCTGCAACTAGCCACTAGTTTGAGCATCCCTCTTTTTGGAGCTTCGATTAGACGTCCCTCTACTTACATAACACAGTGCCAAGCGCCAAGCGTAAATTTTCGAATCATCAGGCGAAGATTCAAATATGTCCTAGCTACACACTGGTCCAGGATGCCGAGGGTACACACTGTGTAGACAGTGTAGAATGGCAAACCGAAATACATCGCGATTGGTATTCTTACTTAGGTGCATAAATGTCATACTAGGCAGGATACCGCATTCCTGCATTAGCAAGAAAGGCTTTCATCCATCATCCTTTTTCAATGTTGCTAGAAAGAGCGGGCAGCAATACCTCGACGTTGTATTGGTGCTTGCACGTTGTTCAGAAAGTCACCGAGTAGGACCAACATAATCGCCGGGTGATGCCAATGCTTCAGACAATGCTCCCCAGCACAAGATATTCCGTGTGGATTTTGGAGGGGGTCGCATACACATGCAGAGAGAATATAAAGAATGAATATGTTGTTTGTCGAGTTTCTCCTCCTCAATCCTTCCCCCTTCTGAAAACACCGCCCTAATAATAAAAACACGTTGGGGGCGAATCCTCCCAAAATTATCCCTGCCTTTTATAATCTATTCTGAGTGAGGGGGCAGGGTTTCGAGGCTCCAGATACCCTTAGAGCACAGTAAGAGCAAGGGCCGGAGCAAGAGCAAAAGCGGGAGCACCAGCAAAAGCAGCAGCAAGAGCAAAACCAAACGCAAGAGCAGGAGCAAAAGCGGGCCCCCAAACCCTAAAACCCTAGCGTAGCCATTTTGGCTCAAGCGTGCCTTGGAAGCTAGAGCTTCCTCGCCGCAAGCCCCGGACTAAACCCCAAGCGCACCCAGTATCCAAAGCAGCCTCACAAACCCTAAGCTCAACCCGAACACCCTCAAGCTTCAAAGCTCCCAGCGCTAAACCTTCAACCGCCCTAAAGCCTAAACCCTAAACCCTTACCTGGGACTCCCTGTGCCGTGCTGCCTGCTACTTCTCTACTGCAGCCCTGTGTCTCCTCCTTCTGCCCTCCTGATCCCTCCCCCAGATGACGGATGACTCCACGGTTCCCTTTGGACCCCCTGCCCCGGATGATGTGGGGGCTGGCATCAACCGACTCTGGCAACCCGGTGACGATGATGCAATGATGGATGCGGGTGACCGGCGAAATGGTGGCGGGGGGGAGACAGCTGTGGATCATCCTTCTCAACGCGTTCCGGCTGTGGAGGAAGCGGGACAGAGAGGGAGACAACAAGAGAGAGGCGGTTCACACAGGATGCCTGCTAGAACCAACAAGCCTACTGACCTCCAATTACTTCATGATGCCAACTCTGCTGCTGCTGCGCTCGCTGCGGCACTTGAACCGACTGACACAGAAGCCCGTAGAGAAGTAAGCAACGACAATGCCCGCAATTTCCCGCCTGCTGAAAGCCCTGAAAAGAAGCCACGCCTGGGGGTGGGTACCTCCAAGATGCCTGCGCCTTCTGACCGATATCCACACTTTGGGAAGGGTGGGGACCACTACCTGCCACTCTTCCATGGCACAGGTGGCGCTACTATTACGGACATGGGGCCTGCAGCGCCGGTACTTGTTCCGGAAGCACCCACAGCTCCCGCCACTCCGCGTGCCCCACATGTGTTGCCTGCCGAACCTGTGCAGGTCCTTCCAGAACGCTTTCATTTGGATGAGCCCTCTTGGGTTAATGGACTCAGGAGTGAGCTTCGTGAGTTGGTCACTACTCAGAAAAG
>CAJNDV010034336.1:0-30461 GCA_905221635.1 Symbiodinium sp. CCMP2456 | reverse complement strand
GGGGAAAGACGGTGAAGTTTCAGAGATACGGTGGACAAGAGACGAGCACTGTCAGAAAAGAGATGAGCGCTGTCAGAAAAAACGCGAGCACTGTCAAAAAAAAATGGAACCACTGCTGAAAAAAAGGCCCGCTGTCAGAAAAAAGAGGACCGATGTCAGAAAAAAATGATACCCGCCGCCACGCGCCCTGGCGCGGCCGTCCAGGCCGCCGCTCGCCGTAAGCGGCGCCAAACGTACCCCGAACTCGAGAGCGCACGACGGGCGCGCCTGGTCGTTATCGGGGTCGAGGTTGGCGGGCGTTTCGGTGCCCGGCACCGTGCGGCCACCGGGCTGCTGCCTGCGCAGGATGGGTCCAGCGCTGGTCCGGCATCCTCGCTGTCGCCGCCATGCGTGCCTTCGCGGCGTCCCTCCTGGAGCTGCCGCCTGGGAGTGACATTTGCCATGCGGGAGAGGCGCCCGACCTCCACGAAGTCCTCGCTGGGGTCCGAGGCGGCCCCCCGCATGCCGCCAGCCGCATGCCGGCGCCCTGAACCGAGTCAGCCCGTAGACCGCAGCGTTGGTGCACTGGGACCGCGGTCACTGTTCGAAAAGAGGCGTGGGGGGAAAAAAAGGTTTTTGTTTTTATATGTAATGCATGCACCAAGGCGGCTGGTTGGACGGGGGTGCCTGGCGAAGGGCATCCAGGGCAAGAGCGGTGAGTAGACGGCGTGGGCCTGCGACAAGGCTGGCGCGGCGGGGTGGAGGCGGCCCACAGCGGTCCTCTGCGCGGTGGGGTTGTGCCACGCCGCATCGTTCGGCGCCGACGCCGCGTCGGTCGGTACAGCGCTCGAGCCAACAGGCCCTGGAAGATCTGCACAGGTATGACATGCGGTGTGTCGGGGAGCGGCAGTCGTTGGCCAGGGCACGGGAGAACTTCAGGAGGGGACCCGCGGCAACACACCCATCCGGGGCTGAACTCGTGCGGCGAGCCGACGAGGACCGTGCGTGGTGTTCATCGATGCTGGAATTGCAGCGCATGCAAACTTACCCACCCGTGCGCCCAGCGGCCGGATTGCCGTGAGTGGACGGGCACCCAGCGCATGTGCCGGTGAGGTAATTCTTGCGAAGCAGCATCCGAGGCAGCATGCGCCGAATCCGCCAAAAAGAGCTTCGGACAGCAGAACGGCAAGATGTGGGCAGGAGGTCTTGGTGCAATGGCTTCGTGGTACTGGCGCGAGGTAATGTCGTGATTGGGGCCGGCCGCGGGCGGGAACGGCAGTGAAGGCCTCGGTGGCTGAGGGCGGCCATGGCGCCCGGCATCTGGGACAACGCAGCTCCCGGACATTAGCAACGATGGGCGACACAACCCAAGGCGTTTCCGGTCCATGGGCGTGCGACGGGAATTCGCAAAGGCAGACTGGGCAGGCATCAGTGGAGGGGCATGCCTGTGGTGCGGGCGCGTCATTGCCGAGAAGCCAGGGCGGCGTGGTTGGCGCCCGTGCTTGCCTGCTGGTTGCACTGGCCGCGTCCGCGGCGGGAACGCTGCCTCCCGGGAGTACCGGCGAGGAGTGGACACTGGGCGGCGGCGAACGAAGAGGAAGTCCCGCACTTGGTGCAAGAGGTGTCGCTTCTGATGGCGAGTAATCAGGCGGTGTGTCGCACATTAAACCGAAACCAAGGCGGGGAAAAGGGAACTAACCCGCCCAGGCTCAGATTCACAACCTGGAGGTGCACGCCGGCGGTCCACCGTCCCCCAACGTTTCAACGGTGTTCTGTGTCGTTGCAGTGCCCACACCCAGAGGCGACTTAACCTCGTCATCCCACTGTCTCCGGCACCATGGTCTCAGTCACCTTGCAATTGCCGAGGTCATAATCAAACTGCATCTCCACCGCCTGCACCAGCTCGGTCATCATCGCCTTGCTGAAGCACATCGGCTACAAAAGGGCTCGAGGTGATGTAGCGGTTGCCGTTGCGCGAAAAATCCATCACCCCGCTCGTCTAGCAGCTCCTGGCCTTCAGTCATTGCCGCCGGGTCCGCGCCGCGAGCCATCGCGACCTTGCCGGTGTCGTGGAAGTAGTCGCTGGAACGGGAACCCCGGAAGAGCGTCGATCATGGGGCGCAGCCCTAGTTTGATCTTCTCGACCGCGTCCCCGGCCGCAACCTGCACGTGCAGCAGGGTGCCGAGTCTCAGCGAGTCCGCCTTCAAAGTTGGAAGCCCGCCCTTTGGCCTCAGAAGAGAGCGAACCGCTTGTAGAGCCGCACCTTCGGCTCGCTTTGCTTCGGCTTCCTTCTTGAGCTTGTCCACGAGTTGGCTTTGGATCGCCGCTCTCGCCCCTTTTGTCTGGCGAGCTGCCAGCATCCCGTCCAACATGAGGTACTCGAGGAATGCCAGTCTGATCCCGAGGCAGTCTCTCAGGTAGCCCGCGTCCTTCGTGTGGTCGCTCCGCGCACAGAGAATGCCGATGCACGGCGGCTGCTCCGGGACCTCGTCTGTGTCGGAGCCCCAGCGCACCCCGCCCTCCTGCAAACCTTTGTTTCGTCGGTATGGGCCATCTTGGCAGTGTCGGTGCTACACGCCGTAATGGGCGCGGCCTTAGGGGTGAGCGTGGCTGGTGCCGCTCCTGTTTGGGCATGCGCAGTTCGCGATTTTTTGGTTTTGGTTTTGGCTCGAACATGCTCGAACATTTGAGACAGTGCTCAACTGCGGTTGCCTCCGTGGGAAGACGGGCTTGCTCGCAGAATGTCGAGCTTTGGCGCGAAACTACATGGCGAGGCCTTGGTGCTTGTGCAGAAAGCTGTGCTTGGTTATCGCAATGCATTCCTATGGCAATAGGCAATGCTTGTGAAAGTCGAACGAGATGTTCTGCGGGCAGCGTCGGGGTTGCTCAGTATTTCATTCCTCAAAGTCAAGTTCGCTTGTGGTTTATCGTTGGTCATTCAGACCCTGCGCTGGAGGCCGGGGCAAGGCAATCGAAGTGCAGCAGCAGTCGCGGGACTTCAGCATGTTTCGTCGAGCCCTCGACTTGTGGTAGCCGGATCGCTTGTTTGCGCGTCCAAGTTGCCGACAAAGGGATCAGTTCCGACGTGAAGCCGAACAGTTCATTCATGAGCGGCAAACACTTCGGCGCATGGCCCTGTCCTCACGGTAACACATGGCAATTGAATTCATAATTTTCTTTTTCATGACAGGCTGGCCTCGGTCTTCAACTCAGCACGTACTTTGAACAAGCTTCATTGATGATGCATTCGCGGCTTGTTGCAGGGAACCCTGATGGCGCGACTGCCGCTATTGAATGGTAAGCACGCAGCGGCGGACTTGTGATGAGCCCACTTTAGATTGCGGCTCTGTGTTCAATGCGGAGGCCAGGCCAAGCGGAGACAAAGATTGGAATGGGGTATTAATTGCTCCACAGCACATGGCTTTGAAAGACATCGTTCCTGCTTCCTGCACGTTTGCCATTTGTTGGAAGATCGATTGGCATGTGGCATCATGAGGATTTTATGATTGGTTGCGCTTGTGCACGAAACCTTGGCCAGATGATGCGTTAGGAGTCGGCGACTGTTCACGTTGCGGCATGCATCCTATAACCACAAGCCCTAAAACCCAGAAGCCCCCTAAACCCTAAAGCCCTTAAACCTTAAACACCCTACACAACCGATGATTAGCGTTGGTCGCGTCAGTCCGCCTGTTAACTGGGTCGGAATGGCATTTGTCGCATGCAGATCTTACTACCCTTACACTTGAGCAGAGAGAATGCATTGCGAAACACGTTCACGAAGCAACTTGTTGCAGTGGTTTGAGTTATCCAGGCGATTGCGCAAGTCCTGATGCAAAGAAGAGTAATCCTTCGAGGGAAGAGGATTGGAACAGCTTCAACGAGTTAGCTGGCCGTGTCAATGTCCCGTTCATGACCAGCCATGGCTCCTCATTGCCATTGCAGTGCAAGGACTGGCAAGGATGTGATGAATCAGTGTAGCAATCTTGCTCGACTTCGGCTTGAGGTGCAAGCTGTCCTCCCACCACGACCGAGCGTGGCACCAGAGATTGCTCCGCAGGCTCTGCCTTGGACCTTTGCCGGTTGCTAGTGCCAACCCTGCATTTTGCCTTCTGGGTTCCGTCTGACGACTTGCTTCAGGCCCGTAGGCCAAGCACCGTCCCGGAGTTCGATGCATGGAGCGAGGCTATTTGTGCACGGGCTTTGCTGCCTCGTTTGGGTTTGGTGAGTGACTTGAGAGCTTTTCCTCTTCACAGCGCAGGGAAACCTGATATGGAAGCCTGTTTCTTCAGAGCATGCGAGCCTGTGCGAATTCAACTGTTGCAGGAGGAGGAGCCGGCGCCTCCAAGCGCCCCAGAAGCCGAGGCCGAGAGTGTCCCGGTCTCACGTGAGATGTGCGTTGCGAGCTGCGCTCCTTCGCGAAAAAGGAGCAGACAGGTACAGACCTGTGATGTCTCGGACACTACCCACGAGTCCAGCCAACAAATCTGTTTTCGCGCTGGTGACGGCTGGTGCCGGTGTGTTGCCATTTTGAGAATTCTTGTTGTATGGTGAGGGATGGCAGGTGCCGGCAAAATTTGGCCCCACGTAATCTGCATGTCGAAGTGATCGGCGCAATGTCTGCTGACTTTCAGGCTCTGCAGCCCCCAGCTGCGCCGCCTGCGAAGCTTGCGCCACCTGCAAAGCCCGCACCTCCTGTGCCGCTATGGGTGATGCCTCCACGTGCCCCGCGCCCACCACAGGCTTGAAATGCTTCTGCAGGAGCTTCTTTCGTGCCACGGCAACAAAACACTGTTTGTACATGGTGTTGCAAGAGGCCCCACCTCCTGCACACCTGGTGGCGGCAGCCAAGGCTGCTGCCGTCGGAGCAGCCAAGGCCAAATCAGCTCTGTCGGGGCCCACAGTGACATTGTCTTGAGTGTCACTGCGTGAAATCTGGGGAGAAAAGAAAGAAGCCAGAACATCAGAGCGTCTGTGCAGGCTGAGGAAAGCTACCAAAGAAGGCATCTCTTACGACAGGAGTAGAACATAGTAGAACCATTTCGAGTAGGTCCGGGAGGAAAAGGAAATCGAGTGAACGCTGTTGAGCAAAGATCGGTTTAATGTGCCTTGTGCGGAGGTGTGCTGCTAGAATAGTATGGCATTGCTTCAAAAGATGGAAGCGCCAAGATGCGATGCAGACATGAGGCCCTTGCCACCCCCGCCGACGGAGCCTACCATGGGCGTGCGCGTGCCCTGTCGCTGGCCCAAGCTTGCTTGGAATCTGGTCTTCCCTTGGATTCACTGGGATGCTGGATAGTCTTCGACGGGGGTGCTGTGCCGAGTCCTCTTGGTGCCCGTCACGTCCGTGGCACCGTGGTCAACGTTCCTGACACTCCGCCGCGGCGAGGTGCGGCTGACATTAAGTTAGTGCTCCACTGCGAACTCTTCCCGGCTAGACTTGAAGGTCTGCAAGAGCAGCCTTTGGTCATGCAAGAGTCATGCAAGCCATGGCGACCTGGACCTGAGGCTGGCAAGGCCCTTCGACTCCAAGCGACACTGCTGCAGGGCGATGCGGTGGCAGCTCAGGCGATTGCACTGAAAGAGTAGTGATCCAGAACTTGCGAGCCCCGGTCAACAAGATCTGAGAGGCCTTCTTCGAAGCCGCCGGGCGCATGTTGATCATACGTCTGGAACTGAAGCAGTCGTGCCAAATCCTCCAGATGGCAAAGCTGTGTCAGGCCACCGAGTGCCATTCCACGAGCTGGGAAAGCATGTGGCTGCCTCAACTGACATTCTTGCCCAGGAATCGAACCGTCGAAGCTTTTCATATCATGTGACTCCGTCTTCGCTCGCTCGCGGTTTAGGCATCATTCGCTTGAACTTTGAAGGAAAGGACGGGGTGAGTCAGAACGGTGCCCCCCATTCAGGAAAGGAAAATGCCGAGCCCGACTCAAAGACCAACGCCCAAGCATCCTCTTCCTCCTCCTGCTGCTGCTGCAACAACTTCTTTCGCTGGTGTGCGCTCTTCCTGCTGCATGCAGGCCTGCGCAAAGACGGACAGATCCGCAATCCAGCATATTGTTTTAGTGTTGGAAGGGGGGGGGGTTGTCAACCATTAATTAATATGTCTTCTCTAGGGTTTGGGTTTGCAAAGATATGTCTTCTCATTTTCGGGTTTGGGGCTTGCTAACAACGTTTCATCTTTTCGGGTCTATTACCATTCAGGTTTTGCAGATTGCCAGCCGATGTCGTCTTTTTTTTGGCGGTCTACTTCTGTCTACCAACATCTCACTTCCGGATTGTTGGGTTGCCAAACGCCGTCGTTTTCTTGCGCGATGTGGGGTTGCCAACCAACGTCTCTTTTCAGGGCTTGGGGGTTTTGCCAATCAAGACTGTTGGTTTGGAGTTTGCTGGCCGGCGTTTTCTATTTCGGCTGCCAACCAACATCTCATTTCTGGGTTTGGGTTTTGCCAACCGATGCCTTTCTCTTTCCGGACTGGGGTTTGCGAACCAACATGTCCTTTCGGGGCTGGGGGTTTGCCAACCGATGTCGTCTTTACGAGAACTTGAACGAAGCTCCAGGCTCTGAGCCTGCAAATCGCAAGATTCCATTCTCCGGCTTCTGCTCAGCACAGACGTGGAGAGGTTACTACCACTAAAAGCCGTTCTGATCAACAGCCCGAAGCAGTGCCCAAGAGTGCTGGAGCACCTTGAACAGCACATCGAGCATGTGCTTTGCAGCCCAGATACTTTCCAGTAATTCCCTTATCCCGCGCCCCCACCATATACACCATGAAATTTATCGCCATCCTACGGAGCGAGAGGTGGCGGCAGCACATTCCAGATACTTTGGCAATGCAGACCTTTGGCGGACCCTACAGCCTCTAGCTAGTGATAGGAATTCTTGGGCCAATTTAGAGGTTTTACGTTGAACAGCAGAAAAGGCTGTTGACGAGTGGTCTCACTTGTGGAACTTAGAGCGAGAGAGAGAGAGCTGTTTTCCTGCACCTTTCCTGGGTTTTGCCAACGTGCGTCAATTTTTGCCGAAATTGTTATGCGCAGTTTCTGCTGTTTTCCGACATGATCCGCCTAGTTTCGGATTTGCTTTTCGATTTTCACCCGCACCCAACTTTCTGGGTTGATGTGAAGGACTTGACTTCCTCTAGCTTCGCAGTGTCTATGCAAGGATGTAGTTACGTAGTTAGTTGACTGTTGCCACACTCCTTGCCTCAACTTGAGGCGCCCAGAGCAGTGCTGTCGTTGGTTCCGCTCACGGGCGACGGAGCCTCGCAAAAAAGGAAGCCGCGGCAGCGCATCCTCCCTCCCTTTAAGGACCAGACCTTGCGAGACGAGTACGACGACTACTTTACGAAAAAGGACCTCTCTTCTCCTTGGTGCCTCGCAGTGGACCTGGCTAGCAGGAACGCATGGGTGTGGCCGCGTGCCTCAGGGATGCTCTCTACGTGGTGCCGCCCGTTCGGGCGCAGGCGCGTTCGCAGTTCGCGCCGGGTGGCAGCAGAGCGAGAGAGCGAGACTTTCTGTTTGGCCGTTTTTCACAAGGAATGCGGGATTGGAAACGTCATGGTACCAACGAAGAGCTGCTCAGCTTTTCTCATACCCCCAGTTCATCTCTGTTTCAGCTAGGTAGTGCCGCATTGGATGTGCCGTCCCCCGGTCGGATATGGTCGGATGCTGGAGTTTAGAGTCTTGGAGTTATAGAGAACCTATGCGCCGCATGTTAGCTTATCATGGCTTCACGTTTAGCAGGCATCAGGCCTTCCCTAACGCGTCCTGCAACGAAGCTGTGCGATGCATTCTCTGCATAGGGATTTCTTTTCGGGTTGCTGGTTGTTAGTCCAGGTTGATGAGCAAAGCCAGCTTGTGGCATACGAGTGTTTCTTTCAAAGAGAGGAACTGGGACTGGGCTTGCCCAGCTTGTCCTACCGTGAATCGTTTTCCCGAGGCCTGGTGGGTGCCATCGCCACGGCCCCTCATCCCTCGAAGTCTCTCGGACAGATTCGAAGAACCAACGCCCGCAGCGCCGCAGAGTGGAGTCTTCTGGTCATGCCCAAGTCGCCTTTATGCTGCTTGCTTCCCCGACGGCACTGCTAGACAAGGTCGGACAGTGCGCGACAAGCAGCCGGCAAGGATGAGGCGGATGAGCTCGCGGCTCCGAGCATTTGTGACGCTCTGCAAATCGCGGCTTTTTTCTGTGGCTTCGAGCTGTGTGGACAGAGACATGAGTCGGCACGCATGCAATAGAATGCGGGATGCCTTTACGCAGGTTCAGTGCAGGTGTAGTGATGTCTCGATTTGATACTGGTGCTGTTGCTATGAGCGGGGTCGATGTGCGCGTGCATGTCGCGTCACACCAGGCGCAGGGTGCATCAGGGTGCAGCAGTGCGAGTCGTGTGAGGGCTCTCGTGCCCGCCTTGCGATTCCGAGAGAGGTTTGCCAAGAATCTGACTTGGAGAAGGCCCGACTTCGAAGCTCACCTTATAAGGACCCAGGAGTCTCACTCTGGCGAAGGTCGCTTCAAAGGCTCCCCGGGCTGTGGTGGTGATTCCGGAGCTGGCCGACGAGGCACCTGAAGCCTCGCTTCTCTAGCAGAGGCTGCGAATTTTCCGCTCTGTGAGGACAGCCCGGAAGGGTGGCAAGTCCTGGGTGAGACTCCCCACAGGCGCATGCCAGTCTGAGTCCCCTTTTTTTTTTTTCCTTTTTGAAAGCCTGCGAACAGTCCTGCCTGAAGGGTGGAAGCATCCGTGCGCGACCTGCTGGGAAAGGCGGGGGCCGCCCCTTTTTGGATTCCCTAGGCCCTAGACAACTGCGACCTGCAGGCATTGCATGACCTCCAGCACGAGATTCCCGAGCGTTTGCGGGGCTGACAGCCTTTGACATGTGCCGCACGGATTCCGGTGTTTTGCCGCATGCATTTTCCTTAGAGTCTTTGAGCACAGCTTCTAGATTCTAGATGGTCTCAGCGAATCCGTGGTTGGCATCCGTACATCGTACATGACGTGGCTTTTTTCGTCTGTCGCTTCGATTTGCCACGAGGCAAACCCAGGGCGTTCGCGAAATTGGGAAAGTACAACCTCAAGACTAATTATCCCACGTTGTGTGAGTGACGAGTTTCAGTCCACTGCAGATTGAAGTCATACTTGATGCATTCAACACGCATGCTGTTCAGGTCATCTGTCAGTGATACCAAATTAAGTTTCACTGCTTTCCTACACGTGCAGTCGTCGTGCGTGATGGCACGAACCAAGTCTATGGCTTTAAAGACAGGATTTGAAGATGTGCATGACGTATGCAGGTTAGGATGCAGCCAGGGTTGGTCCCAGGGCTCTTCGCCTCCTCTTGGTCTTGTGGTCAGTCGGGTCAAAAGTTGTGCAAAAGCGCAAGCATAGATTCAGGAAGCGAATGAATTAAGCCTCCCTTGCCAAGCGTCTGCCGATCTTGCTGCAGTGCTTCAGGTTTTGTCGAGTCTTTCATAGTGTTTCCGGAGCCGAGGGCCTGAGTTTGGTTCTAGGCCAAACAATTTACATGCAAGAGTTCCGGAGGATTGAGATTCGTTCTGAATACATATACAAGCGACCGGGTTCTGCACTGCAGAGGAGCACCCGGCGGTGAAACACCAGTGCTCGAAGTTGCAGGATTTGCTGAGACACTCGGCTAGATCATCTTTGTCGAGCCCGCCCTATCTCCTGGAATGCAGGTTGCAACCAACACTTCGGCATTGAACTGCGAGACATGGCCGATGAGGCACAGTCTTTGTGCGGCTTCGCCCAAGACAAAGAAGTGCGCAGGATGGTGCTGTCCCGGCCTGGGTAGAGACCTTCTTGGAGGCTTCTTGCGGTGTCCGAGAGGTCAGCACATGCTTTTATGAGTACGTCCGTCATCTGATACAAGAGGTCTGCACCCGCGTCTTCCAGGCGCAGAGATGCATTGCATGCGTGCAGCCCTCTTCAGCCCGACTCTCTTTGCTGAGCCATGGACACTCCTCTGGAAGTGTCCGTCGTTAGCATGCTTCCGCGATCACGGCACAAACTTACAACAGCGTCACACTGCCACTTTCGGGCCCTGTTCCAACACGTAACTACATCCATTTTCATCCTGAGACAGAAAGAGATGCTGGGGTTTCTCAGGCACCTTCCCACTCTGCCCTGAGAAAAGAGCCCTGCGTCGAAGGTGTGCATGACCCCAGCAGCATGCGTTCGATACAAAGACCGTAAGGCGTCATGACGTCCGCGACTGTGTTTGAGCTTTCTTCGCCGTCAGCTTGCATGCTTTGAGGGCATGCTTCCGGTGCAACATCCTAGTCTGCTTCCAACCTGAGCTCTCGTGAGATGTTTGAGACTTTGAGATGTCCACTCCACAGCATGGTGGCCTCCAGGGAGGTGACCCGCGAGACCATGCTCGTTCAGAATGGAAAGATCCGAGTGAGGCGCCGCTCTCAAGCCAAGGCACGTCTATGCCTTTTCCCTTTCCCTTTCCCCACACGTGGAAGGAGAGCGCGCGCGCTGCGCCTGCGGCGCCTGCGGATGCAGAGACAGAGCCCACAGAGCTCGGCTCGCCCGCCTCGCTCAAGCGCTGCGCTCCTTGGCGCTTTCAGGGCTGCCTTCCGGGCTCCAAACGCCGATCGGCAGGTCATCGCACCTGGAAATGGCTGCTCTCCGATCCAGGAGGCGTCCGAGTCCCAGAGTTTACTGCGGATCAATGTATGCATCTGTGGCATGGGTTTCAGTAAAAACCCCGCTATAGAGATTTAAGAGCTGGTGGGCCTATCTGTCGGGTTCACTGCAAAACGGCAGGGAATAATTTTTGACGATAAGGTTTCTGTGGCAACATAAATGAATATGTCAGGGATGTACGGAAAAACGACAAGGAGTAAACTCGTCCGGGCGTCGTTATGTGGGGAAACGAGTATCTTATAGGTAGTAGTAATCGAAAAGGACAGCACGCTGGCACAGGTGTAGCTGCTCGCCAAATCGCCCGTAGGGCTCCTCACAAAACTCCGCGTGCACGGGGCCCGCTCAAAAGTGGCCAAGCCCAATCAGCCTGGCCTTCCAAACTAATTCACTTGCACCACCTCCGAGGTCACCTTGGGAACCTCGCCCGTCGCTTCTGCTTGTGCTCCTCTTAGTGTTTCCGAGCTTCGCTACTCCGAATCTTTGTGGAAGGCGACCATAACGGATGTGTCGTCCTTCCCTCCGACTCAGTGCAGATGGTGATGCCGGAAACGGCACCGTCGCTGTCCACACTGGCGTCCTCCTGTAGGTGCTCCCCAGAGCCATCCGCCTCAATCGGGACCCCACGGAGTCTCTCTTGCACGGTGGCGTAAGTCCTGTGCACCTGGCCCTTCTCGTATACGGCGCCTGGCTCCTCCTTGGTCCTTGGTGGCCTGCCTCCGTTGGCTCCGCCGTCTCCCTACTGCCAGCAACCGCCTGCGTAGTGCATGAAGTGTCTTCCCCTTGCCAGCTGCAGCCGCTGCCCTAGCTGCTCTCTTGCGCCTCCTCCCTATCACCACTGATGTGCTGATCAGCAGGAGCGGACTCAATCACCCCGGCCGTTACTGATTGGCCGCCGCAGTGCCAGCCATCGCTGACACCGCCGCAGCCGCAACAGCGGCGACAGTCCGTCTAGCTTCCTAGTGAGACAAGTTTATATCCGGACTCAAAATCGGTTGGCGTAGTGGCTGTTAAACGATAACCCAAACGATAAGGTTTGAGATCCTAATCTGTGCTCAGTGAACACTTGACCATTTTTGTATCAAGCCAGTACTAACAGATAGGAAACACGCGCAAAGCGAGTGTACTGCTCAAGGCATTGCAAAATGACGCAGGCAGGTGGACGGATATCCGCACTCTAGTGGTGGAGAAGGTTCGCGGCGAAGCAAAGCATGCAGCTTGAACCAGTCGGCAGCGAACTTTCCTTTTCAATGCCGTCAAGTTGTGCTACTGGAAGAGCCTCGCAACTGAAGAAAGAGCGGCGGCAGAGCAGGGAGAGGTTGTTTCGAGCAAGCTCCTCGACGCTAGGCGGTTTGGACCCAGCGTTGAGCTGAGGGGTGATGGTTCGTCAGGAATATGCTGCAGGTATCACCCGAAAGCAGCAGCTTCAAATCCTTGATAGGATTTTACGGCTTCCAAACAGCGCTGACGACCTGGCAACTGCCATTATGAAAGCCTCTTGTCTCGGCAGTCCCCAGTCCTCCCTTTGACCCAAGAAGCCTTGTGCAAGGACTGACTGAGGCAACGTATAAATATATGTATGTATGTATGTATGTATGTATGTATGTATGTATGTATGTATGTATGTATGTATGTATGTATGTAACTATATAACATATATAGATAGAGAGAGAGAGACATAGATATGTGCATGTATATATATATAAACATGTATAACTGTAAACATGGCCCTGAGCTTGTAAAACGATAAGGTTTCAAACAGACATAATCCGTGATTGTTTTTTTGACAAACCCTCGTGAGCACAGGAATTGGTACTCTTGGCTGGCGAAGAGCTTGAATCGCAAAAAGCTCCTTCAGGAGGAGGCCATTTGCCTTTGCCGGCCCTTTACGCGCAAGTACAGGTCCCCTGGTCCCCTGGAGGTTGTTCTCCGGGACTTTCCAGACCCTTGGGAGGCGAAGCGTGAGATCTGGCTGAAGTTCATGAAGGAGGCAAGGGGAAAGGCCACACTGGGGCTCGCAGTAGCGTGGGGGTTCGCCTGCCGCGACAGGAGCTTTTGGTCGGACCTGACACAGTACCAGCACCCAGCAGTCTTGGGTTTTGGGTTGGACTGGGAGCTTTGTGTGTGGGCAGTGTGGGGTTTCTGGCGTGAAGTCTCCTGGAAGGTGCTTGTCGGGCACTCCAGTGGTGCGCAAGCAGCCGCTCATTGCAATCCACTTCTGCACGCACTGTCCACGCCACCTCGTCCCAATGTTCTGGGGGACTTCCAGGCTATGAGGCTGGCGGAGGAGGAGGTCATTGGCGGCTTGGTCTTGGTGGCTGCTTGCCATAGCCACCAAGATGCAAAAAGCTTCGAAGGGCGGAGGGAGCGACCAACGCATCCAGTAACCTGGCTCAGGTGATTTGGGAGATGCAGGAGAGCGCGCTTCTGGATACTACCCGCCAAAAGGGGGGCCGTGGAATTGGGAGCCTCGTCTGCAGCAAAGGAACATGGACTTGATTTGGAGGCTCCCGATCGGGTTTTCAGCTCAGGCCAACATCCGAAGAAACACCGGGTGGATTGCAACTTGCCGGGGGTTATGTCAGCATGCCTTTTGAGATGGCCTCACGAGTGGATAGATCGGCAGGGCTTCGTTCACCCAGTGGGGGGTGCGGTGCACGAGGAAGAGAGTCCGATGTCAAAGTGGCGCGTGCGTTGGTGACAGTGGGCGTTTCAAAGACAGGCACATTGCGCATGCTTCGTCCAGTTTTTCCCCATGATGTCGTGGAATTGACCTTGGTCACTTTACCCTCCGAGGGGTTTGCACCAGTTTGCACAAGAGCAGTCCCCCTGCCTTCGTCACACCCCGAGATGGACGACGAGTGCGAGCACACCGATGTGCCAAACAGATGAGCGTCCGGTTGCAGCATTCGACGTTGGACTGCCGCATCACTGCCGCGCAGTGAGGTGCAGCTGCATTCCACAGACGACCCTCTGGTTCCTGTGTCGGAGGGGCGCGTCGTGGCTGAGGAAAGGTCGCTGCACTTGGTGCCTTGATGCTTTTGGGTTGTGTCACTGTTGTGTCACTTGGACACTTCGCAGGAGCTACAAAGTTTGCACCCAAGTCGGGCTGACGGCTGTTGCAATGACATCTATGGCAGCGCAGCATACATACCAGTAGGTAGATACATCGAGCTGAACGGCCGGTCCCATTTCTTCGAGCCCTGTGCGGAACTCTTAGAGGCTGATTGCCGTGCGCTGGCCCTGCGAGTGCTCATTGCACTGATTGCACCTTCAAACTCTTCACATTCGAACACCTTCCGCGCCCGCGCAAAAACGCGTCGCATTCGGTGGGGAGGCTCTGTGCGGCAAGCTGAAGCAGTGAGGCTCCGCACGGCAGCGGGTCGCGCCTCGCTAGTGTGCCATTGTACATACGACTGCCCGTGCAGATGTGACAGATGCCTGAATTCGCTGATTGATGTGTTGTTACAGGATGATGTGCATGGTCGGTCCCAATCACCGAATGGTCAAGCCGTGCTTCGCCTGCTTTCCCATATGAAAAGATCGGGCTCGGAATCACGAAGTTTGAGGGCAAGTTGGTCTTTTTGATAAGCTGAGCCAGGCGCACGTCAGCCTCTGAGCCGTTGCGTTGCAAAAGTCTTGGGCTGCTTTGGAGCGCTCTGGACAAAGGTCGGTACCGAGAAGAAGGCCGTTTCAGGGATCCCGAGACACGAAGGCCCTATAAGGCCCTTGTGCTCGCGCTCAGGTAAGCGAAAGGCCGGCGGAGGGCGGAAGCGGCGGAAGCGGCGGAAACGAAAAGCAGGCGAAGGATCAGAATGCCGAGGTGTCGGCAGAGGTGCAAGGTCTGGCGGCGGAAGCGGCAGAAGAGGAAGAGGCGACGGAGGAGGCAGACGAAGTGGAGATTGTTGACATCGAGGTGCGTAACTCCGTTCTTGGCCTGCTTTCTCGAACCTCTGCCTCCCTGCCAGGGGAAGATAGACCAGATTGAGATAATCGACGTCGAGGCAGCATGAAAGTGCAGTAGTTTCTGCGCGCTGCAGTCGTAAATCCAACCTGAGGACCCTCCTCAACCGCCGGAGCCCGAAAGGCGAGAACGACGGAGCTAGGGCAGGCAGCTACGGACAAGTCTCCCTGCGCCAGGGCGAAGCCTGCCGAGGAGACTGCACTGGAGGCCTCGCCGCATAGACTCTTTTTCTAAGTTTTGTTTTTTTTTGGGATGTTCGTCGTGAAACTGCATTTCCACGACAACGATGCGAAGCGAGTCTTAATAGAGCCTCTTTTGCCAGGCTTCTTCCAAGCAATGTCCGACACCGGTTCATGGGCTTAAAGGTTTATGCAACAGGATGTGTCTAGGTGTTGGAGACCGTCGCTTGGAAATTCCCAGTTACAGTTTTTGTCTTCGTGGTGCAGTGCTGAAATCTGTCTTGATCGGGTCGGCTCCGAGGATACCAACAGTAAGCCGGCTGCGATCGAAGTGTCGCGAGCGGCGCAGTTCTCCCGTGAAGATGTGGCAAAAGCTGCAGAGGCCCAGTGTTTTGTGTGCTTTTCGAGGGCACTGCGGCACTGGATATCTTCCTTGCGCCCCTGCCGGGAGGCCGTGACGCGAAAGGAGCCGAGGGAAGAAAGTTCCAAGTCGTTTCTAGAGGAGCGCTTAGCGGCTTAGCCTCAGCCAGAGACATTTCAGCATGACTTTGCTTCTGTCTACTCCACTCTTCCAGTCTAGGGCCTATTGTTGACTGGACCCACAGCTTTTCCGCTATGCTGATTCTTGCTGTCATCTTACAAGGCAGGCATAATGCAGAACACGATGCATTGCATGGCGATGGAGGTCGATCCTGAAGCTTTGCGTGATTGTGGACAGGTTTTTGTCGCCATTCGTCATCCCGGGGTGCGGCATCATCCTCCAAGTTATTCGTACTATTGTTAGTGTTCTTATCATTAATACTATTGTAGTTATTTTTGTGCTGTCATTACTATATTCATCACACCATAATACGTAGCATTAGTGGCATTGGTTTTACGATTGCTGTTCTTAGTACTCTGACGCGGGCGAATAATCACGACTATTCCTAATGCTATTCTCAGTGTTATCGTATGGCTCATGATTATTTCCATGTTGCGCATCCTTATTACTTGGTAACAATGCAGCTTACCATGTCGTAACATCATCTAGTACGGCATGATATAACCTAATGCAGTGAAACTTATACTCAAGCGTTTGTGTTATGCTACATCTAAGTGTACTATCTTACAGTCGCATAATCTATATAAGCTTAGTCCAAACCGATGCTGCGTTTAGCATGAACAAAATGTACCGCTTCCCAGCTCCCATCATCGCTCCTGATGGAGATAAGAGTGCCCTTCCCACGTTTTGCAGCACTGGCCTGACTGCCAGATCCGAATAGTGGCTTGGCTCGGCTTGGCTTCAGCAGGGGTGGGGGGTGCAGGGCTTGCCTGGACTGCAAAACAGCAAACAAACACCTTGAATACGCAGTCCTCTTACCTTCATCATCGTTGGGAGCATGCAGCTTGTATGAGTTTGCATAGAACGATACAGTGCTACACACAAATACTGAAAAACGCGACTTAGCACGACCTGATGCTGTATTTTGCAACCTTATGCTGACAAAGAAACCTAATCCAATTCCCCTGAGGTAACATAACCAAGTATGTTACAATAAAGCCCTATGAAGCAGGATCATGTTAAATCCCATGGGGCTCTGTCATACTGTATCATATTGCACTGCATCTGTGTAGTGTATACTAACTTCTAGTCGTATAACCTGATATGGCTTCATCCAAACCGAATCTGGTTCTATCATAAGCAAACGGAATCTGTAAGGCTTTATTTCGATGGGTATGTGCAGCCTTCCTGCTCTCATCTTCGTTCCTGTTGACGTCGCATCGTCGTTCGTTCTTGCCATATCTCCTTTCTGTCCGTCGTTCGTTCTTTCATGATTTGTTCGAAACGTCTGCATTTAGTTGAGTATTTCCCTATTTTTTGTGTCTGTCTTCATTTCGCCCATTATTTCTTTCTCCCCTTCTCTCTCTCCTCTTCCTCTCCCTCTCCCTTCTCCTTTCGTTCTTTCGCTGTGTCTTTCTTTCTGATTCTGACTTTCTTCTTGTTTCTCTCCCTCACTCTTGTCATTTCTGTCTCTTTCTGGTTTCGGTTTCTTAATTCTTACTGTCGTTTGTTTTTACTTTCTTGCGCGTCCCACATACTCCCCCCGACCCACCCCCACCCCCCCTTCTCAAAAAGTGTCAACACAGAAAAGGCCAAGAACCATTCTGGACGCCGGGATGTTTAGACCTGGCTGGGGGTGCAGTTGTTGCTGGAGGACTCCTGCAAGTATCCGGCACCAGCATTCTTGCCACGAGAGATGGTTCCTGCGATGCCTTGCTCTCAGTAGAAGTTGCAATGTTTCTCTGAGTGTCTGAAAATAACATGCAGCAGACGGAATCATGAAGCAGCGAGCTTCGTCATGCATTACACATTGCGGGTCTGTGTCTGCAGCATTTCCCAGCCGTGTGCATGTGTTTCTCGATGTGCCGTGCATATATGTTTACAATTTTGCACTTGTCTTTGCATGTACGTCATATATATATATATGTATATATATATGTTTGTGTATATGCACATGCTGATGTAGCGCTGCTAGACGCATACGCACGCGTGCAAAGATTCAATGGGCCTGCAGGCAGTTCCGTGCACTCATAGTGGAAAGGATGCCCACACCACACTTTGTGGCCGCATCTTGGTAGTGTTGTACCTGGAGTTGACATCATTGTTGAACCGGAGAGGATTGTTGCAGTGTGTGTGTGTGTGCATGCGCGGAAAAGTGTCCGTGCCTCAGATTTCGGTCAGAATGTGTAAGTTGGTGTACATGCATGCAGCAACAGCGCACACCGTCGTTTGAACATTTATTGTACATCTTGTTGGGGTGTTGGTGCACACACCGAGCTGTTGGTGTTCGGCATGTGTATGGGGAGGTGTTGGTGTAGTTATGTGAGTTGTCACAGTGTGATAAACGCAGCAAAGCATTGGAAGAATTGACAGCATCATGAATTCCTTGTTCTTGCTGTGTTACGGAAGACTGTGGCTTCCGTGCTTGTAATGCCAAAGCTGGTGTATGACTCAGGTTTAAGATGCACTTGAACAGGTGTAGCATCGCTAGCAAACTCTCGCAAAAGCTCCGCACGTCGTGTTGACACGTGCCTCAGGCCCGGATACAGGTGGCTCCAGACTTAGGTGTCTGCACTGCTAAATCAGACTGAGAGAAGGTGTCGCAATATGTGTCGCAGACGAACAGAGCTGCTTATGCCATTAAGTTTCATTCATGCGAGAAGCGAGCGCCGTGAGGCATGAACCTCCATCATTGCCTCCATTGCCGCCACTGCCTCAAATCATCGAGACCCGATTTGCGGAATGTGCCTGGCAGCTCCGAGTGCTAAGTTCTTGGGACCCGTGGATGTTGCCTTCGGCTCAGTCACAATTTGAGACAGTGACAGAGAAAGAAGCCAGGGGTTGCAAGGGACCCCATACCCCTAGCAAGCAAGCAGGCAAGACAGAGTGAAAGAGAATCCTTTGGGAGCGTATGACTTCTACCGCACTTTTTGTCCCCGTCCGATGTCGAGACGAGATGTTCCAGGGCAGGGTCCGTCAGGAAACTGTGGGCGGGCCTGCCCGGGCGAGTGCGAGCTTTAGAAACCCCAGAGTACGTTCACGCACATGTGCCGGGGAGGGGGCGGGAGGGGGAGCACGTATTTATGTACCTACGTGCATTGCCCCTTTGATACCTGCGTAGGTACACACTTCCCCAGCAATCTGCAAGGGGGCGGACGTGCGTGTGTATGTGTGCGAACATTGGTAGTAGCCAGTCATACACATACAAGTACAGTAAAATGTACGGGCGTACATAGTGTCCCCCTTGTCGGTGCATGTCAGTGCCGTCGGTACGATACACAAGGAAGGACGTACATACACACATGCAGACATCCAGAATACAAGCATACCTTCGCACGCACGAACATGCATGCATACATACAGGCATACATACACGCATACATGCATGCATGCATGCATGCATGCATGCATGCATGCATACATACATACATACATGCATACGTACATACATTTGAATGCTAATTATGAAAAACGTGACACACACAAATACATACCTACATACCTACGTACCTACATACCTACATACCTACATACCTACATACCTACATACCTACGTACCTACATACCTACATACATACATGCATGCATACATACATACATACATACATCCATACGTACATACGTACATACGTACATACGTACATACGTACATACGTACATACGTACATACGTACATACATACTGCATATATGCACAGATGCATACATGCGTGCATAGGTGTACTAACATACGTACAAGTGCAGGAAGGTGCGTACGTGCCCCCAGCCCCGGACTTCTTACTGAGCGAGGGGGAAAGAGAGTGAGTCAGTGAGTGAGGCAGCCCCCGAGCTTGAAAGAGAAAGAGCAACGGTGGGGCGTACTCTGACATGGACGGCTAGAGAGCGCCGCATTTTGCAAGCATGTTTGCCCGAGCGCATGGAGGTCCGATGCCGTGCCTGCACTCAGTACGGAATGCAGTCAGGTTACCCATGGACCATGGCATGTTTGCCAAGAATTCAGGCGGCACACGCGGCGGGGGTCCCTCTCGGCTGTCCGAGCCTCACGAGTGGCCAAATCAAAACAACGCAGCTCACGGAGGCTGCCTCCTCATGTGGTGCAGAGTGGAGATGAGGCGACAAAAAGCGTCGCAAGCGGACGTCCAAGAAGGCGAGAATTTCTTCGACAAGTGGCGGTAAACCTTCAGGAAACATGGAGTAACAAGATGGAGGAAGGAGCCTTGTCCTATGTCAAATCATGTTGATACCAGGGCTCACGTCGCCGAGCCGACGGAACTGTTTCGAACATGAAGTAGTCAGCCAGTCGTGTGATTTTCTTTGCTTCTTATATACTTCGTATTCACCAGGAGACCGACAGTTTTGTCCTGTCAAGGCATCCGAGAGCCAGAGCCGAAGTTGCAGTCTAAGACTGAGAATCGTTGTTGAAGTCGCTGAAGGCGTTGAAGGAGCCGCAGTGGCTGTAGCACTGTAGCAGTGCATGCTTTCGCCAAACTCCGGGTTGTACTCATTGTACTCCCTGGATGCAGCATGCCGCTGTGCCAGACTCGTGGGACCTCGTCGAGAGCTGCAGCTAAGGTCGGGACCGCAAGAAGAAGACGAAGAAGTCGAAAAAGGCAGCTTCCAAGTCCAAGAGCTCTGAACCAAGAGCTATCAGCACTGTGCAGGCTCGACGTTCCACAACCGAGGCATGTGCGGAGTGCTGAAGAGCACCAGAAGAGCATGCCATGTTGTGCCAGAGGCACCGACGCGGGCTGAAATTACAGCACGGTTTGACGCGCTGGCCCAGGGCCTGGTTTTGGGGAATCACAAGCAAACACATAAAAAAGCTTCTGTTAGTGGCCATCCTCGGCATCTGTATGCAGCTTTTTAACCTGCTTGACAACTGCTTTGGCTTTGGAGCTCAATGTCGATGTGCCTGATGAGCTCCGGTTTCAGCTTAGGCCCAGGATCTTGATTTCGAGTCCGAGTCAGGAAGTCAGTACCGCATCTCAGCTTCTTATCGCTGTCCGAGCAAGCAAAGGTGCATCGCAGCCTGCGCTCGCCCAGGTCGGATGGAAAGCTGAGTGAGTCTGAGTAGGCTGCGCCGCCTGCGCCTTTGAAGAGGCAAGTGGTACCCATCGTTGCTTCCAGCGTAAAGCTGCCGAGAAAGTGTGTGCCCGCATGCAAGCTGTGAACACCACATGTCGACGGTCTTGGGAGCATGCATTCCTATGATACAGTGAAGAAGCCGTGGAGCAACCAGCCTTTCGGAAGCTCAAGCATCTGCGATTGAGGTTGAGGAGTGTTGCAGCCGAGTTCTTTCCAAACAAGAAGCGGCATGCTTTGTCTTGTCTTTCAGGTTGGTGGTTATGCTTGACGAATTCAGTTGCTTCGTGCATGCTTGGTGTTTGGGAAGTTGCAGCCGTTTTGCAGCATTCGCCATGCCTCAACAGTGAATTCAAAGTCATGCTCTTTCAAACTGCTCCTTCTACAGTGCTGTGCACAGCTGCTCGTACGACTCGTACATTTAGCAAGCCAGACTGCAAAGCATCATTTGTTACATGACATGAGAGCCATGAAGTTTCTGTGCATGCTGTGTGGCCACTCTCCAAAGCACAGGTTTCAAAGGTTTTCGGAGCTACTCACAGGATTTTCTCGGCGACCAAAGCGCGGCTTCAAACTCTAAGTTTCCACTTGTAAGACCACTAGTTTGAAGATTTTCAGACATCCCTTCTGAAGACTACCGCAGTCGGCATCCTGACAAGAGGGGCAAAAAGGACAGGCAGTGCAGCAGCTTGAAAAATTACTGTGCGACCAGATTCCTTGCGCAAGTTTGACATCATGGGGCCTCCTCCACAGAAGGAATTGGGAAGGGTCATCTTCAAGCTCATCCAGCAGAATGAAGTTCTGCTGCGACATGTGGAGCAGTGATAGGATGCTGGGGAAAACCGGTGTATGCAGCAGTTGCTTGACATTAACTGCATCTTCCTGCCTTTTTATTCCTTGCTGCCGGTGCTGCAACATTCACTGAAATCAAAAGCATCCCTGGAGCGATCCCAAGATGCCCAACAATCTCTTGCTTTAGATTTCAGTGACCTTTGATGTGTCGGCGCATGCTTACTTGCTGTGCCCTTCTCTTCAATGTCGGCAGACGCCGTCTTCCCCCAGACTGCCAACTTCTGCTTCAGTTTGTGCATGCTCGGCTTGGAAGTTTGTTCCAACGCTGCATGGCTTCCAAAAACGTGTCCGCGACTTCACATTCTGCTTTCAGTTGAGTGTGAAGAAGTGTTGTTCATATTGATTTGTTGCTGCTTGCACCTTGTAACCGGAGTAATACGGAACTGGGCGCCCTTCGAAGCACATCCCGCAAACAGCGTGCCACGTTGTGGCTACCAGCTAGCATGCGTGAGAGTTGGGAATTGCCAGAGTCTACTTGCAGCACAAGCCTCATTGCACCAGCAGTTTGAAAACTGTGCTTCGTTTCAGTCTGTACGTTGCGACACGCTGGCTGGCAAAGGTGGGCCGCTTGCCTGCCTGCCCTTTTGGAAGTTGAAGCCGTTTTGCAGCATTGACGGGGGCTCAACAGTGAATTCAAAGTGAGGCTCTTTCAAGCTGCTCATACGATGCTGCGCAAAGACTGACATCTTGTACATGTACCAGAATGGCTCAGTCGTTTTGGGGCACGGTGCGCAATTGCTTTCGCACGAGTGACACCAACAGCTTCTTTATCAATTACATGTGAAATGAAAGCCATAAAATGCTGGGTGACAGCATGGCTGCTCTCCGAAGCACAGGCTGTCGAAGCGAATCGCAACAAGCTTCTCTGGGTAGTTTCCGTCTACAGGAGACCGAGCAGAAGAGCAAGTACCAAGACGACCATGTCTCGGCGATCAAAGCGCGACTTCAAGTCTGGGCATCCACTTGGGAGGCCCATGAGTTTGAAGGCTTTGCTGACTCGTTCATGACTGTCGCAAAGATCACTTCCAGGAATCTTCGACTGGCCGCGGTGCCGTTCTGAAGACCATCCGGGAGCACATGGCCGCCGTCAGCTTCGATGTTGCAAGTGCCCCTGCTGCACATCCATATGGCCACAGTTTCCCGTGCATAGATGCGCATGGCGTGGGGTGTTCGAGGCACCTATGCCACTTGGGCTGCAGAGCTCCCAAGTTCTGCAGGGAATTATGTCGTGGCCGCTGCAGTGTCTGAGCTGCTAGTCCGCACAAGTCTTTACGTGAAGCATTGGACTTCTTCACCCGCCGACCAAGATCGGTGGCACTTCTGCCAGAGTGCCTTGAAGAGCTCAAAAGCAAGAGCGAGCTTCAGTCAAGATGCCCGCAAAAGATGTACAAGATCGTGGCCAAGCTGCAGCGTTCTGACAACTGCTTGTTGCATGCATCACTTGCTGGCAGAAGGCCATCCAAAAGCTCTTCAGCATGGGCTCCGATCTCAGCTTTGGTCCATGTGCTTGTGGACGGTGTGTCAGTTCGGCTGAGCAAGCCTGAGGCGACGCTGACGGCGCTGAGCTGGTGTGGAAGCGTGCTCGACAACTCTTCCGTGGCTCGACCCGTGCGTTTCCTGAAATGCTCCCGGAGGAGGAGGTGGGCTGTCAGAGATTTTGGAGAACAGCGGAGAGAAACCCAGGTACTCTGGCATCACAGGTGCAGCAGTTGCAGCCCACTGCGTCATCCTGCAACAAACCTAGGCGGCAATTCCTTGGCCCTCCGCGCTGCAAACGCCAACCGTATGGGTGCGTGGATTGCGTGAAAAGTCCTTCTGGGATTGCTACCAGGTGCCGGAGCGCAGCCAAAAGCATGCCCTTCAGAAGCGCCAAGCTGTTTCCCTGCCCAGGCATGGCCATTTGTTCGAACACTGGAGGCCCAGGCAGGCCGAATTCTCAGCGAAGCTATCGATGTGGCACCCAAGCTCACGCGAGCGTACCCTTACCTTTTCACACAAGGGTCTTGGCAAAACCTCTTCATTTTCAGGGGCCGCACGTGGAACACGGAAGTCTGTGATGTGATGCCTCGAACTTGCCAGCTACTTGTGCCCGAGATCCCGACCAAACCTGGCCTCCCCACGGTTGTCCCCAACAACGAAGAGATTGTGCTCTTCCGGTCCATGGATGGTGCTTACGTGGGACCACACAGTGGTGCCGTCAACAATCAAATCAACATCCACCTGACCTTAAAGGGTGGCCAGGGGGCTTTCTTGAACGTGGCTGGAGATCGGCGCGAGCTCAAAGCGGGGAAGGCAATGTGCTTTCAGGTGGGGTCGTCCAAAGTCACATATACAGCTTCCTGACGAAAATGCTTGCGTGTGGATGCTGGTATGCAGCGGGGCTTTGCAGGACAGCTATCTCCACAGCCTTGAGCACACCTGTCAGAACGGTTCGGATGATTGCAATGAGCGACTATCGCTGGTGGCAGGGATGCGAGATAGCATGCTTAGGCCTGTCTCAGATGTTGGCGGGGATGGCGAGAGTTTGTAGCCGGAACGTCCCTAAGGTGGTGCGTGTGCTCCATCCGGACTACGATGCTCGGAGTTTTCGTGGGACTTCGGCCACGGAGGCGGAAGGGCCACTTGATGCCTTCAGCGAGACGACAGCTCTGCGTGCGGAGCTGTCCCGCTTGCGCGAGCAGTACCGCAAGCTGTCGGACAGCTCCGAAGATCTAGGCCGGGACCTACTTCTTTTTGTTCTGAGTGCGACGTCCCAGTGTTCCTGAGGTGAAGAGCCCTGCAAGGCTCCTGTACCAACGGATGCGGAGGTGAAGAACGCGAAGAAGTTGTTTACGTTCCTTAGCCAGGAGTTCCGCGGATGGACTGATGTCGAGGAGGAGCCCATCGACGCCATAGTGGTGCTGTCAAACTGGTACGACCGTCTTTCCAAAGTCAGAAAGGTGCTGGAACTGGCTGTTTCTCGGACGTATTCGGAGGCGTCTCAGTCTCAGGAATGAGCCGCTGTGCACCTTCCGACTTCCGAGGCCAAAGCTCGCAGCGTGCCGATCGTCGTTGTTGGAGGCCGTGGCCGGCTGAGCTCTATCAGAGCTGCCGAGTTGGATGGGGAGGCCCATGCCACCTTGGCGAGGCTGCTGGTACTGCTGGAGGTGCCAGGAGAGCTTGGAACGCTGGGAACAAACAGAGTAGTTGCCATCAGCTGCAACGAGTGTCCCACGCCGGAGCTTCGAGCCAAGTGCGGTTGTGTGGGCAACACTGGCTTTAACACTGCCTCTTGGCTTAAACGTCCCCAATTTAAGGGGGCGAAGATGGCTGAAGGATGTTCTCCCGGCAAGCAACTGAGGACCGCTTCCTGGAGTGGGCTGCAACGTATTTGCCACCTCTAGTTCACAGACCTCGACGTGTGGTCGTCGTGGAGGAATCTTACCTCGTGCGCCGAGTGACAGCAACTGTCCTGGGTCGCCTTTCTGGCATGACTGGGACCCCCAGACATGTTCACAATCATTCGCCTCTTGGCCGCGACAGTGCTTTGGGTCACCACGCTTCGACGCTTCTGTGCCGTTTGACCGAAGCGGGTGTCGATGCAGTGTGGGAAGCGAGCTTAGCGGTTCAGGGGAAGCTCCCTGGTGCGCCTCAGCGGAGGGAGGAACGAAGCCATTTGAGGAGTATGGTATGGCATATTTCAAATTCTATAGGTTTTGTAGACACAATGCACACCCGCTCGCTTTCTGCTCGCCCACTGGGTAGACGAGCTCTGGTGCTCGCGACTTTTGTGGCTGGACCTTGCCAAGTTGACTGTAGGGCTCGAGAACAGGGCGTGTGGCGTGTTTATCCAGAAGACTGCGAAGCTTAAGTCCTGAAGTGCCAAAGCTTGAAACAGTTCCTTGTCATAGCCGGTGGAAAGATGGAAGCCTCAGCACCGAAATGCAGATCGCAATTCTCCGACACAAATGCCCTCTCACTGTTCAGCCTTGCGGAATCGTACGGGATTTGTTGGGTGCGGCACTAAGGACCATGCAGGTGAGCATCGTGAATGCCAGGGAAGCCAGCCCTTTGGATCAGCTCCTCCAGGCCAGGCCGGACACAGTTTGCCTTATCAGGGTTTTTAAGCCATTTTCAGCCTTGCGTGGAGGTGCATGAATCCATGCCCAGCGCCATGATGCAGCTGATGGCCGACGAGGTCGCACGCCACCTGGCAGCCAGCTTCTCCCTGTCCAAGCCTCTGGCATTCCGATGGAGAATCGCCTGCGTAAGGACTCGAAAATTATTCGAGCCAAGATGCAGGCACAGGATTTCCTCGACCAAGTCTGGCATGCCTCATCTGTTGCCTTCCAGGTTCGCCGCGACTCTTCTCAAAAGCCTTGTTCCTCGGAGATGTCCAGGCGACAATGCGAACAAGCACGCTCACGCTCGGATTCGGGTTTGAGCTATAAAGACCTGAAGCTGGCATCCTGCATAATCCTGACCCCACAACAAACCCTGAAACCTAACCCTTCCCTTTTCGGCCTTGTATGCCATCCCGTATGCCATCCGTGGATGACTATGACTATGGTGTGTTTTGTGAGATTGAGTTTCGGAGCCGGGGCTTTGGGACGCGGGATTCGCTTTGGGCTTGGGCTTCAAGTCGCGGCTTTGGGTCAGGTGAGGTTGCTTCGGGTCAGGATTGGTTAGGTTAGTTAGGTGGAGGTTGAGTTGGGTTAGGTTGGTGTTAGGGGATTCGGTTGGGATGGCTTTGGTTATTTGGGTGAGGCTAGGTCAGATCAGGGTCGGGTTGGGTTGGGTGGCTAGGATAGGGCGAATTGGGCTTCTGTTGGGTTGGGCTGGGTTAGGTGGGGGTGGACCGTGAACTCAGATCCTTCAAAAAGCCGTTTCAGCTAGCAGACTTGGGGATGTTGATACTGCTGCTGCCCCGCCCTCCCCTTAATGTGTTCTCAGCGCACATTCCGCAGTTCTGGAATTTTTTTCAGTCCGAGTTGTCACGGCGCGAGAAGGCATCCGATTTTTGATCAGAAACCCGCCTCAGGCAGCACTATCTGGCGACAAGGTTGGCATCGCACGGCTTTCGTTTGCATCGTGCACATTTTGACGTCTTCATTCAAACACGGAGGCCGGAAGTGCCCAGACAAGCTCGGAAGCAGAGTTCCGACACGTTTGGGGCCGCATCCCGAGTATCTCTGCAGTTCTTTGTTACATCTCCGGCTGTTGCTATCCAGGTTTGGGCAAAGAGCTTTCTGCAAAGTATGCAGCGCCAATGGAAAAGGTCGCTCGGGACAGGCCGAGTGGCATGCAGCGTATCAAGCCGTCATTCCGTGATTCCAAAGCTGCGAGGCGGCTATTCTGGAGGTGCGTGGCTCCCAGGAGCGTCGGGTCGTGGGATCCGTTATATCTAGTCTCTTGTTTGGAAATGTAGCTCCTTGCAGGGACTCGGAAGGCATGGCCACTTGGACTGTGCCGGAGGCTCCGGGTGAGGCCTGGGGCTTCTGGCGGAAAGCCGATGACTGCGAGTCGGGGAAATGAATGAAGAAAAGCAAAGACATCTCGGACGGATCGAAGCTCAGACGATCAGGTTCATTTTGCTGCAACTGTGACCATCGGTTTCTTGCCTGATGGTGCCTACACATGACATGGACTCTGTTGCATCATAGTGTTCATAGTGTTTTCATGGCCAAGGAGGCAGCAGGTTTGAAGATGCCCAGGGCTGAAGGGCCATTTGCTGGTTCAAGTGAAGCTTGCAAAAGCCTATGCCACAACTACTGTAAGCGCCAAGCTGCATTTCGGCAGACAAAACCGCGGAAGCCAGACGAATTCGGCAACTCTCGTAAATCAAGCATTTCGGAACTCGGTGGCCTGTTGCTTCCTCAGTTGTTCGTATACCCCCGGACAGCCCATTACCTCTCAAGCCTGTAGCCTCACCAACATCACTTGAGTTGGCCTGTAGCATGCCAGCGTTGGTCTGTGATGCTGGTTTTTGCCCGCCGGCATACTGGGCAGTATCCCACACATGGGATGCACAGCGTTCCAAGTTGCAGGCTTGTGAACTGAGTGCGCAGCACACCATGTATCTTCCTGTCCCAGAGCAGCTGTCAAGTGTCGAAAGTTGTGCTCATTTCCGAGATGCTTCAGCATGCAGGATCATCGGCATCGGTTGAATCACAGATTTTGCATGTGCTGTCGCTTGTCGCTGTGGTCAGCCCTCAGACAGTCTTTTGCCGGAGTCTTCTCCTGACTGCGGCTACGCTGTTGAGAACGGCGATGGTACATGCAGTCACCAGCTTAGGTTGGTGATATGGCTTATGAAATCAGGATGGAATCACGTGCCGCAGTGCTTAATGAACGTCACCTTCATGAGATCACGGCCACCGTTTTGGCTTTGCTCTCTGTCAGGCGGCAGCATAACATAATGCAGCGTATGACTTGCAGAAAGGCGTAAAGCTGCTTTCTTGGCTGTGGGCCTCTACATGGACGACATCGTCTTATCCTTCAGAGGCCTAAGTGGGAGTGCACGGCACGCAACTCCAACAGGCGACCGACGATAGTCCCGTGATATGTCTCGGGACGCATATCCATGTAGAGGTTGGTTGTGGAAGACTGTATTTCTCGTTTGGACAAATGGGCTTTATCAGTAAATTCCTGAATTGGACATTGAGATGCAGAATGAGATGCAGACCTGCAGCGGTCAAAGTCAAAAGACCAGCGCAGTTCGTAAGGCACTTCCGGCTCTCGGAAGCTTAACAAATCACTGTGTGACTGATAGGCTCAGACCCACCGGGTACCCTAGGGCCAGGTGTTTGACTGTAGTTCATGCGTTGCGCGTTGAGCGCATGAACGAGGCGATGGTTTCTAATATTGCTGTTCTTTCAAGTGTAGCACAGAAGCGTATATTCCGCAGGGGTTGTGTCACGGGCTTCTAGTTGAGATGACATATGCCTGTTTCCGGGCTGGGTGTTCATTTTATGCTGGTCCTTATGCTCTCTGTTTTCATGTTCCGCCCTCCCCCTTTGCCAATGCCGGGGCTATGGTTTCAGATGTTATGCAAATGGTTGTTCTCTTTGCTTCTGGGCTGCTTCGTTTTCCTTACAACACTTGGCTTTTCCATATGCCCTTCCAGAATTAAATCACAACAAAAATATAAAAAAATACAAAAACCATTTGCCTCCTCCAATCAACACATATATATATATATATATTTTTCTTTTATATATAGAATACTGATATATAATAGATTTGCTTACTTCATACTTATATTGGTTATATCAAATAATAACATATATATTTCGAATTGATATATCTCTATAAGAGATAACTCGTTCCGAAATTTGAAATATGTAATTGCCTCCAAATAATATCTTTTCTTCTAATGAATCTTGGCATATTTAGAATCATTAATTTATTTGAAGATGAATAGAGAGAGAGAAAAATATAGAAAGAGGTCTTATTAAGATAAGAAAGAAGTATCTTAAAACTGAATTTTGCTTGATTATATAAATATTTTCTGAGATATTTTTCGAAAAAAATTCTTATATATTATTTCGCTCGCCAAATAATTTGCAAAGTTGAATTGCACGAATATATATATATATATTATAAATTAAATTTCATAAAGCTTTTTATAGCCTTAAAATTCGCTTCTATTGGTCGGTCTTAAATTCTTGGAATCTCATTATTTCTATTATAAATATCGTTATATCTTAGGTAGAAATATTGGAATCTATTACGAGATTAGTGGTTGATTTATATCACGATTAATATATATTTAAATGTTTTAGCTTAATAATAAATTATTAGATATCTGCGAAATACTATCGTTTTCAATATAAAAATTAGTTTGGTGATTAAAGATATTCTAATGGATGTCTACGAAGTGCTGGCGACTTATTAGTTTTTGTGATCGGTGGTCATTTCTCTTTATGATTAGAAATGGTGATTTATATTGAGAAATATTGATTTACAACAACTCTTGGGAATTATTGATATATGAAAATATTTTGAATTAGATTGAAAAATAATTGATTTCTGTCCAGAATAATTTGCCATTCTAATTCAAATTATTAGTCGCAGTGAGATGGCTCGCAAATCCAATCCAGGCCATCGCACCACGAAGACACGCAGGTGCTACTTGAAGCCAGGTCATCAGCCAAAAAATCTTGCGCTGTTGTTTGGCCATTTGCATGAGGCATGCAGTAGGACTTATAGAGGCCTTCGCTTTTTGGCTGCGCCATTGACCGGAGTTTTGAAAAGTTTCGGTTTCAACAGCCTCCTAGCAAAAACATGAAGCTCAGTGACTTTGAACTTTTGCATACACTCAGCGACTCTCAAGTCGCCCAGCCATTGCTGGATGTTCGTGTGTTTGAGATTACAAATTTCCTCGAGCTTGCAAATTTCATGTTTGCTGATCAGGTGGTCACTCTTCGTTGGCAACGTGTCTTCAAAAGTGGGATGCAACCGGCGCTGCGGTGGGAGGAAACACTCGCAACTTCGATTCGCGAACACAGGCAAAACAGCAGCCGTGCATGATGAGGTGTTCGCTTTGGCAAGCTGTGTGTTTGGTGTGTCATATATAGGTAGGGCACTCGTGCAAGTACAGGGGCAGGGCAAGGCACTGAGATGCCCCATTCCAAATGAAAACATGAGTGCGTGAGCTGTGAGTTTCATTATTTCATATGAAATATAATTGGACTAATGAGTTGAGATATATGTCTGATTTTTTATATTTGTATATATATATATATTGATGATACACCCGGTTGATACATAAAGGGAAATAAAGTTTTGAACAGGCATGACTTGGCCGTGAATGGTTTTGTTGAGTTCGGTTGAGGTTGAGCACGCGAAACATATCATTCTCAAGGACCGGATCGTCCGGTAAAATTTTGACCCTCCCACCCGCCCGTCAAAACGGGGGGGGGGGTGAAATCAAAGAGCCACGTTGCGGTCGCGGGCGTTCCAGAAGCGATATCTGGATGCGCGTGCTCTTCGGTTTTTGAACAGGCCCTTTTTGGGCGTTTGCACCCCCGAGCTCGCTGAACGAAAAATAAATGGCCGATTACTTGCTGTTGTCGCTTTGAGTGGAAGCCTGCATGTTCACGTTTACATTTGACTCAATTCGATGTGAACTGAAAATGTGGTTTTTATGATCTTTAAATCCGTTGATTCGATGTGCTTCCGAAAGGTTCAAAATCGGTTCGGGGGCCGAACTCTAC
>CAJNDV010034335.1:12852-30472 GCA_905221635.1 Symbiodinium sp. CCMP2456 | reverse complement strand
TCACTCACTCACTCACTCACTCAAAAGTGAGAGGTCAATACAAAAAGTGGGGCGGTGAGGCTGTAACGCAAAGTGCTCTCGAAGAATCCGACGGCAATTTTTCGTCAACTTGAAAACATGAGGTCATGCACATTCCAGCTTGTTTCGTTACGAGAGCTCGAATGTTTTCACCGTCGTTGGTGCGAGTGTGAGGAACTGACTTGCTGCGCTGGCTTCAAGCTGCTTTGGTGGTCCCATCTTTATGTTCGTCAGTTGTTACAACATGGTCGTCTACAGTTCGCCAGCTCAAAAACATGAGAGCGGAAGGCAATGGCATTTGAAAATGTTTTCAGAATGAAATTGGCCACGCGAGGCCCGTGATGATGTCCAACCTTAGAGCACCGTTCCGGATGCCTCTTCGACACCACGCTTCCAAGCCTCGAGATTGGCCGGCATGGTGACGTGCAAGCACGACGCGATATCGACACCAACTGCCCAAGTCATGAGCGGGTCAAGACGGAATGCTCGTGCGACTTTGCGCTTCGACAAAGGCCACAGCTGACATATGAGAACACTTCATGTTTTACATTCGTTGTGAAAGTCCTTTGGAAAACTGTGTGCAACTGTGAGCTCTAACCGAAATTTGATGATGAACGGGCAGCACGAATTTACGCGGGTGCCTGTGCCGGCGGATATTCGGATCGGGCTTGCAGCTGTAGGTAGGAGGCGGCGGAGAAGTTGTCACAGATGCTGGGGCCTTGTTATTGCCACGTCATCGGCGAGAGTTCATCCCATGTCCAGCCAGGCCTTTTTGACTTGCTTCGAACGTGGGCATGCGCCAGTCTCAGATGTGTGCATGAGGTGAAAACGGTTGCGCGAGAAAGTTATGTTGTCATGCTTCTCTGTGAGGCCAAAGCTTTACCAGCTGACACTGCAGAGATCTTCTGCAGTCTGTCGGCTGAAGTTGGAATGATGGGTTGCGCAGATCCTCCAAACAATGTGGAAATCAACTTCAAGATCCGGCGTCGATGCGGAAGGGTGATTTGGGGATCTCGTGGTGTTCCAGTTCGTCCACTGTTCCACACAAGTCTTGCATCATGTGCAGATCACGCATGCCATCTACGGAAATTTCTCAGCACCGAAGGCGCAGGAGCGGGTTTGCATGCCAATATCCGTGCTTTGCAGCCTTCGTCAGTTTGTTGTTGTCAGGAGATCGTGTGCTCCCGCTACAAGACGCTGGAGCTGCTGAGGCCCGCCGAGAAAGAGTTTTGACAGCTGTTTCACGGCTCTTGGCACAATGCATCATTGCAGCTGTAGGCCCGACGATTCCGGAAAAGTGCAGAGTATCCTGTCCGTGGAGCGATGAGTGTCGATGTGTGGGCTTTCCGAGCAAGAGACTCTTCCTGCGAGAAATGACCGAACTGCTGAGATATTGGATTTGCAGGAGATTTTCGGTGTCATCCGAGCACTGCATCCATTCAGACTGACTGGAGCCAGTCGGGATTACATAGCCTGCCCGGCACGCTTTCACTGCATCTTGTGAGCATTCGTCTGATGACAATGGCAGGTTGTGGCGTCGGACTCGGGCAGAATAGTCATCCTGGAGTACGATGGTACGAAAAACATGTCTGGGCCTTTCCGGACCCCTATGACACCAAGAGCCGCACTGAGAGCCACGGCGAGCCTAGGTTCGAGAAAGTGCATCAAGAGACCTTCGGCAAAACCGGTTGCCGGAGAATCGTGTCCTAACCTGAGAGTTGCCATTTTCTGCTAAGCTTTCCACATTCTTGCGGTGGCCGAGGCCGGGTCAATATCTCGCAGTTGACCCCAAGGGTCGTCATGTCCTCAACAGCCCGGACAGAACATATCAGAGACGGAGCATTGCAGGCCTCTGTATTGGGAGTCTAAGGAGCCGTGATGATCGCCGCGATTGAGAAGCAAAAGTTTGTTTATGCCTTAGATCGATTGTGCTGCTTTTGTAGCTTGTTCCTCAATCCGATACAGACAAGCCCAGCATTTCTCTCCGCCAGGTCTACATTCTGAACAGGGACTCTGCAGCGCGATTGACAATTTCGTCGCCACTTGAAGCGCACAAGAGCAGCGAGCTTAGCTTCGAATGCAACTGTTTCCTGGCACTGCCAGCTGCAGATCAAGGTTACACGTTGGTCTATGGAATGGTTGGCATGGATGTTGGATTTGAGAACCCTCTTTTCGCCAGCATAGAACTCAGCTACGAGGAGGCAGGGAACGGAAGCGGGTGGAGGTGTTGAAGAAATGCGCTGTTCTTTGGCAGGTGGACAAGGATCCGCAGGCAGAGCCCCCGCAGAAGATGCTGACACTCTACGAGATGGACCTGGGCCTAAACCACGTGACTCGAAAGTTTGCAGATGCAGTGGACCATAGTGCTCATGCCTTGATCGCCGTCCCGGGGGGTGTCGATGGGCCGAGTGGGGTCCTGGTCTGTTGCGAAAATTGCCTCGTGTACAAGAAGCAGGGCCACCCCGATGTCGTGTGCGCGATTCCAAGACGTCTTGAGATGGCCCAGGAGAAAGGTTTGCTCATCGTGGCACATGCGACACACAAGCTGAAGGACTTCTTCTTTTTCCTCATCCAAAGTGAGTACGGGGACCTGTACAAGGTGACTTTGACTCACGATGAGGACCTTGTGTCGGAGGTTCAGGTCAAGTACTTTGACACCGTGCCGCTTTCGAACGCTCTCTGCGTTCTCAAGACCGGCTTCCTCTTTGCTGCTGCAGAGTTTGGCAATCACGCACTGTATCAGTTTCAGGGCATTGGAACGGATGAAGAGGATCCCATGTGCACATCCTCCCATCCTCACGGAGCACAGGCCCTTGTGGCATTCAAGCCTCGAACGCTCAAGAACCTCATGCTTTATGACGAGATGCCGTCGCTGTCTCCGATCATCGACATGAAGGTTCTAGATGCCACAGGTGAAGGAAAGCCGCAGCTGTACGCCATGTGTGGTCGCGGTCCGCGAGCCTCCTTGCGAGTTCTTCGACACGGCTTGGCGGTGACGGAGATGGCTGTCAGTGAACTGCCAGGAAAGCCCAATGCAGTATGGACGGTGAAGGTGGCACGGCAAATAGTGTAAAGTAGACCCACAGTCGTCGTGAGAGATTGGAAGCGCTGCGTTAGTGTGTTTCAGGCCACCATGGACAGTGAGTACGACCGCTACATTGTGGTATCTTTCGTAGATGTCACTCTCGTGCTTTCCATTGGCGACACAGTTGAGGAGGCGGTCGCACAGAGCATGCGAAAGACATGTGTGTCGTGATGTTTCGTATCGTGTGATAGCACAATTCCGCAAGTCGTAAGAGCTTGTCGATGTAGGTGCTGGACAGCGGATTCCTGGCCACTGCCCCTTCCTTGCTCATCCAGCTGATGGCAGATGACTCTTACGTACAGGCTATTCTTACTCTTGAAGTCATGCTGGACTTGCGGCGTAGTTGCTGCATGTGTCATGTGGCGAGGTACACCCGACGGGCATCCGCCACTTGCTTCCGCGGAGAACGAATGAGCCACGGCCTAGCCATGCCATGCTTGTGCCGCAGCACACCTCGCAACTGTGCCGTGATAAGGTGGAGGGTGCCTGGACAGAAGCGAATTGTAACAGCGGCTGCGAACGAACGACAGGCTCGGCAAATTTGGATCATTCCCAAAGCTCGAGTTGAGCCGTGGTGGTGATGCAGAAATGCCGGTCAGGTTGTTATTGCCTTGTCTGGCGGAGAGATTCTTTATTTCGAGATTGACGAGAGCCACACTCTCAACGAGGCGAGATGTGTTAGGATCTGGGCCTTTGCTCTTGCCGGTGCGTCCTGCACATCGCATATCTTGTGTCGTGCAGGTGGCGAAGCGTGACATGAACTATGAGGTCTTGTGTATTGCGGCAGGAGTCCCGGACTGCTGCTGACGGTCTCAGCGCTGTCCCCTACTGTGCTGGTGAATGCCAGCCACTGGCACCTAGCAAGCTTGGATTCGCATGACGAGGTGCAGCCAGTTCCAGAGAACCGGCAGCGAGCGTCATTCATGGCCGTGGGAGGTGGACGTTTGCATAGTGGTGGCATGAGCATGTGTATTGCTCCTTGAAGCCTTGCTGGAAACACTTCATGGCTCGGATGATAGTCTCTCGACAAACACAGCCTGCATTATCGCCATACCTGGATAGACAGACTGCAAGACTCGAGCAATTTGAGCAAGCTGACGAAATTTTAAGATACTTGACAGTAAGGCTCAACGATTTGCTTTGTTGCCGATGCCGCTTCGTTTCTTGCACCAGCACGGCAATGGTGAGAATTTGCAAAGCATCTTGCCACAACCCACGGCTGGATCCAGGGTTCCATGGGAAGAGAGGTTTCTCGAGACAGACGGCTGGGAAGGCTACGACGACGTGGCTGCAAGTGACTCGGACCCGAAGTGGTGGCATGTACCTGACGAGAAGATCGCGGAACTCATTCAGGGACGCACCGGAGAGGTCCGACGCCGATCTGGAGGGGAACCCACAGAAGCTCCGCCTGGGACGGTGCCCGCTCTTCCGCCGAGCCAGGAGCCTGCCGGGCGCACCGAGCCTGCCGAGCCTGCCGAGCCTGCAGGTGCCGAAGACTCGAAGGCCGCATTGAAGCCTTGGAAGGTCTCCGACGATGCGATACTGAGACTTATTCAAGACACAGAAGCGAGGCAGAGGCAGTCGGCCCTTTCGAAGACCGGGGCGGAGCTGCTAAGTATGCCATCCGTCGAACACGTGCACAAGCCTGTACCAAAGCCGCGCGTTGTCTGCGGCTTGGATTGAAGCCACACCCTGTCGTGACATGAGACAGAACTAGTTGTTGAGTCCCTATTTGCGCCAAGCCCTTTTTTACCCGAGGCATTCGGGTGGCATGGGTCGGAACCGGCGAAACGATTGCTCTGCATGTGCCGCTGGACCTACCGATCGACCCGCAACCAGCCGATCCAGGGCACGAAGAGTTGCTAAAAGTCAATTCAAGTCCGTTTGTTTGCTTGTGTTGTTAGGCTTTTCTAAATGTCAGCATGCAGGGCGCAAGGGGTTCGGGTGGAGGAACAAAGGTCATGTCGCCACCATGTCTTGCATTAGGTCCACGGAGCTTTCGCGAACTCGGAGGCCTGGCGCGAGCCGGGCTACCCGGGCTACCCGGGCCAGCTTGGCGCTTCAGCGGCTCCTTCCTGAAGCGAGCGCAGCGAGCGAAGCGAGCGGGAGAAGCTTTGAGCCAGCCTGGCACTGTGACTGCAAAGTCTGCAAAGTTCAGAGTTGGCTTGTGGCTTTGCTCGTGGCTGTTGTGTGTTGTTGATTCAGCGGGCGGCGATCGCATGGGTCCTATGTTTGCATTCCTTCGTTCTCATCAGGCAACGGCGAAGTAGATCGCAGACCTCACTGAAAGGGATGCTCGAGTCCATCACAGGCATTCCGCCCTCCCTACAGAGGCTGTGGCTTGGAGCAGAGTCATGTCTCCATGGCTCCTCGTCTCCTACATGTCCTCACTGAGCCAAGGGTTCATGACAAGCACCTCTGCCGAGCCGGCGCCACCTTGAAGGAGATGAGTCTGAGTCAAGAAGCACATTCTGCCGCATCATGAAACCATGAAGGAGGTTGGTGTGGCGGATGGTGATCAGATCACCTTGGTAGTAGTCCCGCGGCTTCCCAACCATGCCGAGTCAGAGGTGGGGGATGCGAGTCACAGCCTTTCCAGCTTTGTTATCCTGTATGCAGGAGCTCGCGCACCGAGGTGACTTCAGCAAAGGCCTGGGTTCTCCGAAACTCCGAGGTGCAATGACTTTCCGTCTGACGAGGTGTCGTCAAGAGAAAGGCGGGTAGAAATTTCCACGTGGTTCATCCCTGGAGGCCTTGGCCTTGGTTCACAAACATTTCACAGTCAGTCACTGTATCTGCCGATATACCATATGTTATGAGAGTATATGACCTCGTAAGAGTTGAAAAGTGTAGTATGGTAGAATAATATGGTACAACATACCGACAACGCCGCAATATGTAATATAACATACCGTAGTAGAAAACTGACCACAACGGTGCAGCATGAACATGCGCAACATGGTGGTCGATTCTGACTGGTCTTGCTGAGGTGGGGTCAGGATGCGAGGCCCAGCAAGGAGCCATGTGGATTTGTCTCGAGCGACTCTCGGCTGCAGAACGGAGTCTACGAGCCACCCGGTTGTGGATTACGCCTGGCATCCCATGACGCCGTGGATGCCGTGGCACGTGATGTGTCGGTGCTCAGGACATTCATCTTCCCAACTCGGGCGACCAGACTTTGTTCAAGCTCCGGGAGAAACTCGGAATGTTCAGCTTCAGGGGACGGACATAACCTCCTGCTAATCCAGAACAGCTGGATCCTGAAGCAGAGTTAATGTGCAGTGTGGTGCTTTGTTGACCTGCCGAAGATCGGCACAGGGAATCCATCGCAGTCCATGCGAAAAAAGCAATGGTCATCAACCCATCACTGACTTGTCGTGGTGAACATACCTACAACAACCACATGTTGCAGGTTGGATCTTATCTCTACTTGTCATTATTGCTATGATGATTATTGCTGGTAGTTTGCAAAGCCACCATTTTTCAGTGTTATTGCAAAAGTTCTTATTCTTATTAGTTCAGTTCTTTCTGTTCATGACAATAACAATAAGAAGAGCTCTCATGACTATTATTATTAATTACTATTATTGTTATTATTATTGTTATTAAGTTGCAGGTGTGGACAACACCATCCGCATCCTTTCTCTGGAGCGCGAGAGGCCGCTGAAGCAGCTGAGTGCCCAGGCCTGGGCCCTGGGCCCCGACATCGGAAGTACTCGTCTTAAGGGCTAGAATTGAGAAAAGTGCTGGTGGAAGTATGAAGACTCGTAGTAGGATAAGTATTATTCAGGTTTAAGATGAATATTACCCTTGGTATTTGCAGTAAAAGGAAGATAAGTACAAAGAATGGGATCATGATTAGTATGAAGATGAGTATTAGTAATAGTATTGATTCTCCAAAGGATTCCTTTTTTACTTGTGTTCGGGACGACTGCCCGTCCTGTCTCACCGGTGTGTGGTATCCAGATGATGTGGGGCATGCGTTGCAGCTTGCAAGGAAACTAGATGCGCTCTAGGACCACAACACCAGCTGATCTGAGCCTTGGATAGCGCTGATGCAATGCTGTCTCTGGAAGCGTTTGAGGCCCTGCAGTCACCAGCTGAAAGCGTTTGCCTCCTGGAAATGAAGAACCTGGGACAGGCAGAGGCTCGCTTGCTGGCTTGTTCGTGTTGAGTATTGTGCGCATCTCTCCGTCTGTAGGATGTTCACAGCCTGTTCCTGAGTATTGGTTTGAGCCGCGTCCCCAGCCCGACTAAGCGAGTGCAAGCAGTGCCAAACGTGCAGCTACCCAAAGCTGCAAAGACGCTGCAACACGAGGCAGCGGCATCCTCATCCGCTCGGTGGTCGACTTTGCCAGGATCTGAGGATTCCGAAAGGCTCCGGTGCGAACTGAGTCTGCAATATCTTCCATGGCCTCTTTAGAGGTCACCGGTACGTTGAGCGATCAGCGCTCCCGATTTCTGGGTGCCAAAGCGGTGCGACTTCACAAGGCATCCAAAAGACAGCTCGTTATGCTCATGGCGTCATGGGAGAGAACCAGACGACAATGTGTGAAGTTGAGAGGTCTCCGTCCAGGGAATGCGGGGAGCTCAGCACAGGGCTTTCAGTGAGGTCATGATTGAGAGCCTCCAGGCCGTCAATGCTTGCTTTAAGCACGAAGCCCTGGCTCTCCTACAACTTCCAGGGCAAGAACCACTGCCCCTGGCTCAGAAAAGCCTCCATTCATGTGAGCCCAAAGTCACATAACCCACAGAACCTTCCCTCCTTGAGAGGCACCCCGATGAGCTACGAGCAGTTGGAGTTCGCCTCCTCCTTCGCCTCCGAGCAGTGCCCGGAAGGCTTGCGGAGATGGAAGACACGCTGCAAACACGTGCTCTGCTCGTGCTCGGCCGGGGGAGGTTTTGTGGCGATCTCCGGCAACACGCTGCGTAGGGATCCCAGACAAAAAGTGCTTCTTCTGAGTTCGGTGGCTTCGTGAGCTGATGTCGCGACTGGAAATTGAAGGCATTCTCGCGTGCGAGAGATTGGGAGAACTGTTCAACCAGACAGCCGCGAGCTCGGTTTGCTTGAAATGCGTGAAATCGCTGCCTGCGATGCACAATGCCTTAGGTCATGAACTTGTCTTACACTCCTCGGCGCTTTGTGCCGCTGCCTCCCGCGGTTCTGCCGCCGCCTGGCCAGCCGACCACGGACCCGATCATGACCGGAGCTAAGCGTCCGACAGAGGAAGCCGCCGTGAGGAAAAACCCGCCTCTCCTGTAGGTTGGCCATTTTGGAGGCGGACCACAACGCATACAATGAGGTGCCAGATCCGAGCCGACCTTCCTGCGCCCCCGTCTTCCCGATAAACGCGACAGGAGACGAAACGAGAGATCCGGGCGGCGCTGAAGAAGATTCGTGTGGCACCCACACGTGTAACAGAGGTCAAGCAGGAGAGCAAGCACCAACTGAAGGCTGTGAAAGCTGCCCATGCTGAGGCCTGACCAAGACAGTCGATGACGAGCTGGATGATGTCAAGGACGAGGATGACGAGGAGGATCTCCCAGAAGCGCAGGCGATCCGCGATCACGCAGCAAGCATCAGCAAGCTCCGGGCTTGCTCCGTTTCGGCGTTTGCAGACGGACCCTCGTTATTGTAATTCACACGCCACGTGTTGTAGCGATTCAGTGGGAGCCTTGGGGTTGCCTACTCTCCGTGGGCAGAGGGACGATCTTCTCACTCCATTCACGGAGGTGGGCCTCGTGTGTCGATTTTGCTTGCCACTGTTCTAAATGCTTCGAGCCCAGACTACTGGCGACTTTGTCCAACGAGTAGTGGTTGCCACATAGAAAGTTCCGGTGTCGCACCGATGCATCCAATGCATCACTTTCCCTACTCCCTCGAGGAGTCCCCGTCGGGGTATCCATTCATCAAACGCCGCAGCTGCTGATCCAACCAAGTTGGTGGAGTCCGACAGAGTGCTCAGCCAGAGCTCTGCCTTCCGTTCTCATCACGGCCGGGCGAAACCTTCACAGCGAAGGGCAGTGCGGAATCCTTTTCTCAAGTTTTGAAATCACGGCACAAATTTTCATGGTATCGGGGGCTTAGCTGTTCAATTTCCGTGCCGGTTGAAAATGTGGTGTGTCACTTCGCGACGCTGCTTGTCCTCGGTTTGTGGTCATGCTGAAAGGCTTTCGACGTACCGTGGACATTCCTCCAGCCCTCCGATGCGAAAGCTCGAGCACTTCAGCTCCGGGCTGAAGCCGAGGTAGGTCCTGCGCGCATACCAAGAAACATGGCCGAGACGTTGCAGGTCTGCTGATTCAGCCATGTCATGTGCAGCACGTTCCTGATGTACAGCTGACATCAAAGATGTACGCAGCCGGAGGTTTGAAAAGCACAGGAATGACTGCCCAATCCGACGGGAGCCTCCGATTCAACTCGTGAGGTTCCCATGGACGTACTGCTTGTAGCAGAGACTTTTAGCATGTCCTCATCTCCTCGGAAACCGTCGGCCTGCCAGTCCAGATGCTAGACAGGCTGAGTTAAAATCTGTATGATGCGAGTATTGCATCCCGTGAAGGCAACACTTTGAGACCGAGTGTCGTGCTTCGCTGACCTTAGTGCAAAGAACGGCAGAACAGCAGAGGTTGTTTCACGACCAGCGCTTGGAGTAGCATTTACATGCCGCACCGGGCATGAGGAGCAATCATCGGCCAAATCCATCAAAGCGTTGCGACGCAGCCCAACCACAGCTCCTGACTGCACCATCCCCAAATTTGACTGCACCTTGGTGTCCTGCCCGACTGAACTAGAGACGTTTGCAGGTTGAAAAGAGAGTAAGAAGGACGGCTCTGAAATTGTGGACATCAGATAAAGGGGCGCGTGCTGACGCGTTCCGGCCTATGCCTTTTGCTCCGTGAATGACCCAACACATCTCTCGAGCCGGTGTTGCAGACAGAAAGGGGTGCGACGGCGGAAGGAGCTCAACGGGGCGATACTGTACGCAGGGCTTCCACTCGCTCCCCCTCACTTCCCCCCGCCCCCCTCATTTCCCCTGGCTCCCTCTGTCCTTTGTTGTTCCTGCATGTGCAGACTGATAGCACGACGCAGGTTGGAACCTTCAAAGCTGGCGAAGGGAAGTGGGGATCCTGTGTGCGTATCGCTCGAAGCTGAGATATTGCAAAGGGAACGATGTCAGTGTGAAGGTTAGCAGGTGCTAGCTGCTGAGGTGAATCCGTCAAACTTGCTCCCTGTTTTCAAGCTTGACTTGGACATCGATGAGGCTGGCGAATGCTAATGATGATGTTCCAGAGGAATGTCTGAGTCGTGCAAATCTGCTCTCAGGCTGCGCTGTGCCTAACAGTTTGCTACTTCTCCCAGCTTGCAAACCAGTGGTTCCCTAAGTCACAGGTGAGGCTTTGCTTAGCAGTGCGAAGCACCGTTTGCTCTGAGGCCTTGTCTCGTCGTCGGCACCGTTTACAACATGACGCCACGCCTGTCACGTCTTATGACACTCTCAGTAATTCTACCTGACACAGCCGGTTGTGGCCAGGTTGTACCCGAGGCATGCACCCAAAGCGACCATCAAGACGTACATGTACGACGAGTTGGAATCTTAGATCCCCAGACACCTCTTCCCTTCAGCGCAATGTGTTGTGATCTTGCGAGGAGATATCATCTGCAGCTCATTCACTCTACGCCGCTCGATGTCCATCTCTCAGCGATGCCAGAGCACAAACAAACTCGGTCACCCGGTCACGTGCTTGGAACCTTGGTCCGCGACAGGATGTCCCGCTCTGCCTCTTCCCCTTCGAAGGCAGGGACCCGGAGGAGCAGCGACGGGGAAGGGAACCCATGGAACCCTGGAAACCGGAGAGGGGAGGCTTTTGTGAGCAGACTTTTCGAGCTCTGACCTTTGAGCTCCGAGGTCGGCTGCTGGCCAGCGTTGGCAAGTGCCTGCGCATCTACGAGCTCGGGAAGCGAAAGCTGTCCTTTTCCTGCACCTTCTGTTTGGGGTTCTTGATGGACCCTGCCATCGTGAATCATACTGAGGTTGCGAAAGTGTGAGTACAAGAACATCCCCGAGGGCTTGATGTGGATGTCGGAATCCTCATTTTGAGGAAGGCCTCTGGAGCTTCCACGCTTTCTCATGGTGTTTGCAAGGCACGTGAAGGGTGACAAGATTTTCACAGCAGACCTTCGCGAGTCCTTCCACATCTTCAAGTGCTCTGCAGGGAACCACCTTGGCGTTTTCTGTTGATGACTGTCTGCAGAGAAGATGTTTCCATGAGAACGGGCTGGGGTCTGTGCCAGCCCTCACAGTCACCATTTCACAGGACAGTTGAACGAGAGGTACCGTCGTTCAGACAATCAGCTTTTTGTGCTTTCGGATGATCAAGCTCCAAGATGGACGCCCGAGTCTGAGTGCCAGAGATCCACCAGTGCATGTCCAGCACTTTAAATCGTGCTATGTCACTGCCAGCGAAAACCCTCTACGCGCATGCCCGCACCGGGCAGGGGGTGAAGGCTTGCAAAGAGACCAGGGGGCCGACACAGCCTCGAGACTGCAGAGGGCAGAGCGATTAACGGCCGCAGCAGCGTCCGAGCCCACACAGAGTCTCACTACCTGTCAACTTCCGTCATGGCGTGTTCCCAGTGTTGGGAAAAAGCGTGGCTTGTTCATGCAGGAAGCCTGATTTTGTCCGGTACATGAGCCGTGCGCCTGTGTCCGCGTCGTGGAGCTTCTGAGGACTTGTGCGACCGTCCTGGACAGCATGACCATGGCAGGCTTGGCAAAAGGCTTGTGACATCACTATGCATGTCGGGGTACATGGTGCAGGTGCGGACAAGTTTGACAACTTCTTCATTAGCAGAATACCAGACGAGGCTAGCCCTACGAGCTGCCTAGAGTTGTAGCTCGAGCTAGAGCATCTTTCCTTGCCTTTTCACAGCTCTGAATTGACCTCAGGCCCGCGGCGATGAAGGCACTCCAGATATGTGCACCAAACATGTGACCAGAAAGGGGGCGTGTTGGTGCTGGCAGGTGGTGATCACACCGGCCTGCGGTTGAAGGCACCTCGGCTGCTGCTAGGTTTCAGCCAACGGAGAAGAGAGCCGAGTAGCTGGCGCAGGCCGACACTGCCTACCTCACCGGTGCCACGCCGAAGCTGGATAGCATCGTGCAGTTCCATGTTGGCGGGGTGCTCTGTCGCCTGTGAAGCAGCGGCCCCTCAGCCTCCCGGAGCCATTCAGGTGACACGGTCACGGCGCTGGAGAAGACAACCCTGGCACAGGGAGGAAGCGAGCTGATCTGCTACTCCACCCTCCTAGGCAGGCTGCCGCGTGCCCCGTGACAGTGGCAGACTTCCGGTGCGATATGTTGCGTTCCAGGCGCTATTGGAGCCTTCTATCCTTTCGCAGGGAAGGATGAGGCCTTCCAACCTTCTGCTGAGACAAGGCTATCGCTGCAGCAAGTTGATGTGGACAATGGCCAGTTGGACTTCTTCCAGCACTTGGAGATGTTCGTGCGGGCGGAGAAGCCTCCCCTGTGTGGCAGGGATCACATAATGTCCCCCAGCGCATTGCCTGTCTCCTTCAGAGTGTCAGAAGGCTCTCTGGGTGCAAGGTACCGCTCGTACCACTTCCCAGTGCAGAGCTGTCTGGCCTCAAGTTGTTCCCCTCACAGCCACCTGGAGCCAGCTCCGGGATCCTCCTCCTGAGGCGTTGACGGCGACCTCTGTGAGCAGTTCATGACCCTCACCGCCGAGAAGCAGCTTCCTCAGACACCTCTTTCAACTCCAATCTGGAATGTCCATACAAAATCTGAGGCAAAGGCTAATTGCAAGTGAGTTGGACCGCACGCCGGCAGAGATTATCAAGAAGTTGGAGGCATCAGAGAGACCTCTTTGCCTTACGAAGAGAGGCTGGGTCTGATGGCTCTCGCCTGCCAGGACATGCGAAATCGGCTGATCTGAGGGTGGCTCGTTTATCTAACGCAAACTCAAGCAAAGCATTCACTAGTCGAGAGATACAGTGAACCAGTGAATGTACGCTGCAAGTAGTACTCTGTCGTGACGTGAGGTGAGGCGGGCTTATTGCACACGATGTGAAGTGGAGTTGATGCTTGGGCTATCCAAACTGCCACTCACACACCAAAACAGCGTCGACTCTTTGCACCGTGGTCAGTCCAAAGCTGCAGAAGAGTTGCTTTTGTCTTTTGCATCAGCTGCAGACGGGATGGGGCTCTGCTCAAGCAAAAGCACCCTAGAAGCGTGCTGCTCCTGGTCATACTTCCAGGATCAGGATTTCTCGTTGCTAGCTCGTGATTAAGCCTTCCTGTATGTACTAGAACCTGCTTCTTTTTGCTGCAGCTACAAGTAGGGGAGGTCGGGTTTTGGTGTCTATAGGGCTCCTTCGACAAGTTGCTTAGTGTACCTTTGGGTTGTTCTTGTTGCGCTCACAGCTACCACACTCCAGAGTCTCCACAGCCTTCGCTTTTCGTGCTTTCGCTTTGGTGTGTTTGCCATGAGCTCCGCGGTCTTCCTTTGCGAGTCTCCTCTGCCCGGTGCCAGGGGCCCGGCGGGCCCGGGCCCCCAGGTAGCGGCCTGCGACCTGTGGCCATGCTACGCCCGGTTCCGCCTCTGCCACGGAAAGAGCCAAAAGCCGCTTCGGCGAATGGGACCGGCTCTGCCGCTCCCTCGGCCACGCGAAGGAACGGCTCCACGAGGCTCCCTTCCAAAGCGGAGACTGGTGGCCGTGGTCTTGAAATAGGTGCGGCCGTGTGGGTGTCTGACCCATCCCAGGTATGGACAGCTGGTGAGGTCACTCAAAGCACGAGCAGCCATGTGGTTGTGAAGCTGGTTTCGGCTGATTCACCCGAAGATGACCTGGAGGACCTGGAGGTACCGCACACAGGTGGCAAGGTGCGACTGCTTCGGCGGGATACAACCATCGTCGACGCTGCAGCTCTCCAGTACGATGACTTAACAAATGTGCCGGAGCTACACGAGGCTGCACTTCTGCAGGCAATCGCGGACCGGTTTCAGCGAGGGCGCATTTACACTTTGACAGGTCCCGTGCTTCTGGCGGTCAACCCTTTTCGACACATGCCTGGCCTGTATTCGCCGGAGATGCTTCGCAGCTTTGTGTCGGCCGAGAAGCTTCAGCCCCACATCTTCAGCATTGCCAATCGGGCCTATCAAGGCTCGAAGGTCACGAAAGGCTTATGGCTTATAGGCGTAGGAAAGCAGAGCCAGGTAACTCAAGGCCCCCGAATCCCCGATATATATATATATATATGTCAGGCATTCTCGATCACGACGAGTCTCAGACCGTCCTGGTCAGTGGAGAAAGTGGTGCTGGAAAGACAGAGACGACGAAGTTTGTGATGCACTTCCTGGCATTGACCGGAGCCGAGGCGGTGGTGAGTGAGGGCGAGAAGCCACTGTCTAGGGTGGAGCGACAGGTGCTCAGGTCAAACCCATTGCTTGAAGCTTTCGGGAATGCGCAGACCCTTAGAAATCACAATTCGTCGAGGTTTGGCAAGTACATCGAGCTGCAATTTGGTTTGGAAGACGGGCTGCCCGGGTCGAAGAAGCGACTTATTGGAACGAGGATTCGCACTTACCTCCTTGAGACGGTTCGTGTGATTGACCATCAGCCTGGTGAGAGGAGCTTTCACATTTTCTATCAAGCCCTGGCCACATCGGCACACTTGCCTGAGCTGGACGGCATGGTGAGGGAGCACCTTGGGAAGATTGAGGGAATCTCCTGCTTCAAAAATCTTGGCAACTCGAGATGCTCTGAGCTTCTGGATGACACTGGGGACTTTCAGGCAACGCTCGCTGCCATGCAAACTATGGGTTTCCATGCGCATGAAATCGCCGACGTTCTCCGGGCTGTTCTTGCAGTGCTGCATGTTGGAAACATTGAGTTCACTGTGCCTGCGAAGAAGCCCGCTCGTGTGGAGGAACGCGTTACCCTTCATTGAAGGGCTTGTTCTAAGGTCATGTCTTTCTTTTCGCTCCGGCTTTTGAGTCATCTGTAGAGCTAAGGAACAGCGAGGCCTCCGAGGTGCTTCCCTCGGCCGGAGCGTCGGAGGATCTCAAAGCTCCCTTGGATGAAGCCTCCGAGCTCCTGGGTTTATCAGGGACCCAGCTGGCCGAAGTCCTCTGCTACCGGACGATGCAAGCACCGGGCGAGCAGGTCATCCGCATGGGAAACACCACAAAGCAGGTGGGAGAGAAGCGAAGTTCGAAGACTGGAGTCTAAGTCCAAACTTACACCCTCCAACTCTATACAAACTACTAGAAGCCCTTTGAGTCTGTGAGATAAGTCTACGACAACCCTCTACCATGCACCCTGAGGCGGCCGAGTGCAGAGATGCCCTCGGACGGTATCTCTATCATGCACTCTTCAAGCACATCGTGGAGAAGACAAACGCCTCCATTGGCTTCAAGCCAGAAGCCACTTTCTGTGGAGTGCCGCGGCCTAAGATCGAGACCGACCGGCCTTGAGGCTGCAGGTGCCTCTCGCTGCAGAGGCTGGACATCTTCGGCTTCGAGTTCTTCAAGGTCAACTCTTTCGAGCAGCAAGGATCTCGGAGAGCAAGAGTAACAGAAAAGCAAGCCTCTGAGTCTGTGTTCATCCGCGACGCTATTCCCTCAGGCTTTGCATCAACTTCACCAACGAATTGCTGCAGCAGTACTTCAACAACTTCATCTTTGAGAACGAGACCATTCTCTACCAAGAGGAGGGTGTGTCGACGCCTCAGCTGCGCATGCATGCGCTTGCACTACTCCACCCTGCCGGGCCAACAATGAATGCCGAATCCACACCGGAACCCTTATAGTAACCCCCTATGGTACCTCTTACGGTGCCCGAAACCGCGACACCCTGCAAGCCCTGGGTTGCCCCAGTTTCCGGGCCTCTGAGGCCCTGGCAAGACGAAGACTTCCCGGACAACACCGGCATTGTGAAGCTCTTGCAGCCTGGGCCCAAAGCCTTCAGTCGTCCTGCAGTCTTTCGCCCAGTCTCACTCCATAAGCCCTCAGGCCGGAAGCTTTAAGCCCTAATTAAGGGCAACAGTGTCAGCACCAAAAGCCCGACGAAATTGCCCAAGATACCTCCAGGCCCGGAAACCTAAACCCGAAGTGGTAGCCCAGACCCTAATCGCAATGACGTGAAGAACACAAACATGCGGTCAACCCACAGAAAGAACAAAGACGCGGTTTATGCAAGAAGGGGAGATGCCGTTTATAGTCTGTTAGCATTGCGACATGTGCCGAAGGCGTGTGTGTTGTAAACTTCGCAACACATACAGCTGGGCTACGCGAGGCTTAGACAGGGCATGGGGGATAGCGGGTCGAAGACCGTAGTTGGGACGGATTGGCTTGAACCTCTGCTCCTGGCCCTGTGCAACAGATTGAGCATGGCAAAAATGGCTTTTTCCCATCAGCAGTGCGCCATCACGGAGATGCGCGAGGATCGTCGGGTCGGCCTGCTGTGATTGTAGTTGCTTGGAAGACCTTTCTTCTACTTGCACGAAATAACAGCTGATCTTCCGCTGATCGGCTGTAAGCTCCTGAGACTTTCAGGATGACGGTGCGAGACTGGTAGAAAGGCCCATAGCTGTCACGCCTTGTGAGGTCCTCGCCATCAGGGATCTTTCCCATGCTTGACGAGGACGGGATCCACCCAGTGTCGCGAAGTGCGGAAGGTTTTGGGTTTTGTGTTACTTAGGAGAGCTCGTCATAGCACATCATCCGTCCTGTGGGTAAGCGGAACGCAACTTCATCAGTTTCTTGGAGAAGTCAACACATGGGCATTTGCCGTGGTGGACTTGAGAGGGCATAAAGTTCTAATGGCCTCGCTCAACGAGCAACATGGCTGGGAGGAGTGCTTCGTGATAGGCGGCACTTCTGGCAGCTGGCATAGGAAGCTCATACAGACGTCGGAACCCTAAACTCGCGTGAAAGAAAAAGTCTGGCTTGGCACTTACTGTTGCTGCTGTCTCAGGCATCAGAACCATCCTTCTTTCGGCGTGGTGAAACTACAAAACTCTACCTTCATTGTCCAGGGCTTGGAGCGGAAGTGTGGAGAGAAAGTGGCATAGCCCAGATAGTCCAGACTTAGACAGGTGAGGCACTTTGCCGGTCCGGTAACCTACACAGTCACGAACTTACTATGAGCTGATCGGCACAGATGCGATCAGAGGAAGTCGATGTGGATTAAGGTGGATGGGTTTCTCGAGAAGAACCGTGTCGCTCTCTGAGAAGCAACCTGTTTTGTCCTACTGAAGCGAGCGAATTTGACTTGGTCAGGACCGTCTTTCACAGGACCTTGTCCGGTGTCTGGCTGGCAGTGTTGGAAGCTGAGTAACGGGAGGCAGCAGTTTATTTCTCACATTCTCTGGCCTTTTCTGTTCCGCAAGGATTGGCCCTTTGTGCGGAACTGTTTCAAAGATAGCGCCGAGAACTCCGTGTCTCGTGCCGAACTCATTGAGCCAGGTATAGCCCCCCCTTTAAATTGGAGGA
>CAJNDV010034334.1:0-17299 GCA_905221635.1 Symbiodinium sp. CCMP2456 | reverse complement strand
AGCTGAGCCGGAGTGCTTACGACTACTACTACCATCAGCACGACGACGGCGGCTGCTACTACTCCTGCAACTCCTGCTACTCCCATTCCTGCAGCTGCTACTACTACGACTATTGCTCGCGTTGGGGATCTTCCTGTGACATGGAGCCGGTCTAGATTGCACCAAAACAAGACCCGGCAACTTGCAATTCCCAAAGAGCGTGACGCACGACAGAATTATAGGCAGCAAAAGGCTACGAGACTTCCGGCTCCCGTGCAAATCACACGACAGGACTTTGCAAACTCTTGTTCCTGAGATAGCCAGACCAGACGAAGACCTGCAAATGTTAATTCTGTAAATCAGGAATCACGCAGTGCTATCTCAGATCTCCACTCCCATAATTTCTTGATGTCAACCAAGTTTTTGGATGCTGGATGTTCGAAACTTTTCTTGGCGCTTCATCCTACACCAAGGCACCCTGTGCTGTTGGACATTGGGTGCGGCCAGCTGCGGATTTTCGATGCAAGTGAAGGCATCGAGTTCCTCATCGTTTCTTCGGGTGGCTTCCTTTTTTGAGGGGCCTATGCACGCATTTTTTTGCGTTGATGCTGCCTCAGACATGGAGTGCCCTTGTCAGGTGCTGAACCGTACAAGAACCTGATGCACTCTGTTGATTTATATGCGCCTTGCATGCACTGGCAAGGTATATGACGGCCGACACTGCGCAAAACCGTGTCCCGGAATTCTGCCCGGGAAGAGTAAAGAGCGCCAAGGCTACCCGGCTGACCGCACAAAAGCCTCCCTCTCAAACGGCATTCCAGGATTGAGTTTTTGAACGGTGCATCATAGTACGGCCATGCCGAGACTCAGAACTACCATCCCTCCAGCAGCTCACTCATGCGCGTCGCCTGTAGAAAACCGGGCCAGGAATCCAGTGTCGAAGGGTGAAAAACATCGATTCGGGGCTGTCGGGTCAATTCGGGACTTGGGGATGTGGGCTTGGGCGTAAACTCGGCGGCTGATAGGCAGGGGCCAATGAAGAGTGGCGCTTTTAAGTCGAGGATCTCTTGGACAATGACTCCGCAGAGAACACGGTCACAGAGCCATGAGCCCTGGCTTGATTCAAGCCTTGGTTGTGTGGGTAGCGAGCTGACACGACGAAAGTATAATTGCAATTCACCAGATCTTGAAGCTATGTGATGCTAAACGGAAGCCGTTGAAGACCCAGGCATGCTTATCGAGTCGCTGGCTGTGCCAAAAAACTACTTCTGTGCGGAGGTGGCTTGCATGGCCTTGTTCCGAACCACTCTCGGGCTTTACATCGTGGGGTGTTGGCATGAGCGACTTGTAAGTGACCTTGTAGAGACCTGTTGTCTCGTTGGCTACGAATCTTTAGCCACAAGATTGCTCATTCATTCTGTCATGCTTCCAGCCTCCCCCAACTATTGAGCCCGATGCTATAACAGCGCCTTACAATAAGCCGTGCCTGCCTTGAGAGAGTGTCCGAGTCGAAATGACCTTGAGAGTTTGGAGCCGTTGAGCAAAGCCTTGAGTCTTCGTGCTTCTCTATTCCTGGCACAGCGTTGCCCCAAGCCAAGCTCGTGTCCTACACCGGAGGGATCCGTAGGGTGTGACAGTCATCTGCGAGAGCCCGCGGCGGCTGTAAGTCACAATGCCAGATGTGGAATGCGAGGCCGAATCCATCAAGTTCGTGCGAGAGGCCCTGGAGCTGCAGTTGGTGCCTTTGCAGACTTGGTGGCTGTTGCTGGTCTACTTCAAAATGTCAAGGGCGTCCTGAACAAGTAGGTTATCTCTTGGCTTGACGTGAACACGACGGTTGTCTCAGGACGCCGCAGGCTGGCAGACCCACAGTTCTTGGGATATGGGAATGCTTGGGTTTGCCGCGGAGTCGTTGAATGTAGTCTCGACATACAATATATTGCAGTATAGTGCAGTTTCAAGCAGTACGACGCAGTACCGCCTTTTGTAACACAATGGAGCACTTTCGCAGACTGGAGCACAACAGCAGAATACACGATCATACGCTATGTGACAACAAAGAACGCGCCAATGCCAGACGTTATACAAGACCGTACACCAGTAGTTCTGAGAAGACCAATGTTGGCGACGAATTCCGAGTTCAAGTGCTGTCTGGGCAGCAGTCGAGTGTACTGTTTGTTTTGTCTGCAACGTTGACTATTTCTTGTTAGCCTTACTACCATGATCAGTATCATCTTGTTCCCACTGCCGCTGCCACTACCACTGCCACTACCACTGCCACCCAGTACCACTACTACGACGACGACGGCTGCTGCTACCCTTGCCACTACTCACCTTGCTACCCAGTAGAGCGACGACGACGACGACGACGACGACGACTACTACTGCTACTACTACTACTACTACTACTACTACTAAGGTTCTTGGCTCTCAGTTGTGAGGTTTTCTTTGTGCGTGAAACGTTGGGGCCTCGCTTCTAGGAAGGTAAGCTCGCTAGGAGGCCGCAAGCACTCCAATCGAACACGGCACGTAGGCTGCAGGATGGTGGCATGCTTGCGCATTCTTGCAGCAGTGGCACTCTTAGTGCGGTGGTCCAAGCCCTTATCCTCGCTTCATACGCCACCTGGGTCGGGCGCTTGGCCGCGAAGCAGCTTGCACCAGACACTCTCAGACTGTGCTGACTGCTTGCTGTGGCCCTCTCATTTGTCCACAATCCGCAGGCATTACCCCGCTAGCATCGTAGATTGTGGCCTTAACCTCTCTTGGAAATGGCGCCGAAGACCAGAGGGGCCTCTCGCACGCCAAGGGGTGCAGTTGCGCTTGTTGCAAAGGGGCGTGGGACGGCAGCTGCAGCTGCCGAGCAGGCGAAGGCCAAGCCTGGAACGGGGACGACCTCACCGGAGTCTCCGTCGTCGTTGGCGGGGCTATCCATGTTTGATGAGTCAGAGGCGGAGCCGGCAGCGTCATGCGCCACGGAGCCAAGAAGGGGACCTCCTCCACCGACTCCGGTCAATCGCCCTGTCGCAGCTGATGGCGTTCCGGGGCCGAAAGCTGGAAGAACAGGAGGCCCAAGCACNNAGCATCCCGAGCACACCGGCGCAGGCCTTTGCGGCTTTCAGGAATGGATTGGAGGGCACTTCGCTGGCCTTTGGCACGCCACCCTCTCCCAGCAATCCTGGGCAGCGTGGCCGGCTCACCGTTACGGTCCCACATGACCTTGGCTTCGAGGTGGAGATTACTGTCCGCACACATCCCAAGGACAGAGTCTAAAGTTGCAGACCGTAGCCGGAGACGATGCTCGAGCGAGGGGGTTAAAATCTTTCCGTCTTGCCTTTCTCGGGTACCCTGTACACCAGTGTTGCAGGCGCATCGGTTATTGCTGACCGGCCCAGGTCGCATGTCGGGTCCACCCTTGGATGCCAGTGGTGTCCAACGCCTAGTGTGGCATCATCATTTCCCGGCCGATGATGCACTCTGTGCTTACCTTGCAGGAGGCTGGCCGGGTCGCGGCTGCCTCAGCTCTGTTGTGCTCAAACAGTCTGAGCTGGACTCTTCTAGCCCCCGCATTGCCTCAGGCACCATCGAGCCCGGCTGCAACAGGCTCTCCTGCGGCTGGTGCGTTTGCCCAGCTTCCGCTGCCAGCACTCAAGACTCCCTGCCGGGCCCCGTTGGCCCCTGTGTCATGCCAGGTACCCTGCCTTTCTTTGAGCCCAGCCACTGGTCTCGCACTCGGGTCTCTTGCAGCGAAGCCGGTGATCGGTTGTGCTCCTTCACATGCCCGCCCCGCCTTCAGCAGCCTCTGGGTCGTGCACAAGGGAAGATTCCAGACTGCAAGCTGTATGGTTGCTCCCACAGATCTCTGCATTGGCCGGTTGGGTGGTTTGATTTTACTAGGCAAAATGCCCGACCCCCCTGCGCATGCCTTCCCTACCCTAGCTGCATTGCTTCGTTGTGTCCCGGCGCTGTACATGGCCCTTCCGTCTGCGCCGACATGCGCCGTGGTCACAAGCGTTATCGGTATAAGCCAGGACAGCGTGAACGCCGGGCCAATCGAGTGGTAAGGGCACTACTGGAGGAGGCCGATCAGGCCGAGGGCGCTGGCAGCACCTTGCCGCCCATTACCCGCTTCCATCCACGGCTCGCCCAGGCTCAGGTTGCCTCCGCCACCGATGATGAGTATGAGGACGTACTCGTGGAGGACGAAGAGGTGGAGGTAGTGGTGGAGGAAGAAGAAGCACCAGCCTTGGAGTCGAGGACGGGCAGTTCTTCATCCCTGGCTCGCCTGGCACCGAAGCCCAAGTACAGGGCTGGCAATAAGCAGGCCACTCTTCCACAGCCACAGGTGGAGCAGTCGAGCTCGGGGGCTGGCGTGGTGTCTTCTTCCCTCCTTCGATCTGGCATGAAGAGCTGGTTGCCACGGAAGACTCGCCAAAGGGCTCAACGTCCGACTCTGGGCTGCAGCCAACCAAGGCGAGCACTGCGGGAGGCACACTGAGCAAGGAGCACATCCAGCGCATGTCCCAGGCGATGGCGCGACGCGCGGCTCGAAAGTCACCTTGGCCTCGGTGGCTCTACAAGGCGCCAGCTACCATTCCGGGCAAGCAGCAAGGAGCTCCTCTGCCACGTCGCTGGCGAGTGGGGCCCGTGGCACAGGGGCTCAAGCGACGATGGTCACCAGCATGGCGTCGCATCTATCAGGAGTGCAATCGCACCTGGCAGCTCTGGCGGATTGGGCAGCCCATGCCTGTTCAGGACTACTGGCGCTTGGCATGCGCCTATCGTCTGGTGTACCCCAGAAAGGAGTGGGCGAACATCCAGAAGAACCTGATGCGTCTCACAGGTCATGCCAGGTGTGTGCATATCTGTCGCCTGGTGGAGTCTCATAGGCGTCTTGACCAGCGCTTCGACGCTTCCCGCCAGGTTGCAAATTACTTGTATGCCACTGCTGCTTCGTATCGCAGACTCTGTGCCCCATCACACGGCGCAGCTCCTTTCCGATCTTGCGTTCCCTCCGCTCACCACTCAGGCAGCAAGTCACGGACTGGCGTCGGGGCGTCAGTTACCTCAAGGAGTACCGACACTTACCCTTGCGCGAGGCGTCTGCCCCCCACTGTGGTTACTCCTGTCTGTGCCCTGGCCGTGCACATCTCGTCAGGTGTGTCTCCTCCATTGGCAGGCTGTCCGAGACTCAGATCACTATCGCCGCTTAGTGGTTGTCCAGGGGTGTGTCGTTCTCAGGGCTGGCCACACGTCGTCCTTAAGCATGCCGCGCCGGCTCAGCGGTCGTCCTCGGACCTGGCCCACTCAAGGGACCCATCTTGCTTCGTGTGTCGGCAGCTCCCGGCTCGTCTACCGCGGCGCTATGGAAGCACCCGTGCTACTGTCCCGGCCTCACAAAGCTCCAGCCTTATCTTGGACTGCCTCGACTGGCTTGTAGGTTTGCGCCAAACACCAGGCTCTCTGGGATCTGCCGTTTGGATTCCCATCGCCTGTGCTCTCTGGCAGGAGTTTGGGTATGTGACACAGCATCTTCCCGGGCCCCACTGTCGGGTCTGCCTCAGGCTCTCTTTGTTGCCTCTGTTACATCGGCATCACTGTAGCGTGTGGCCAGTTCGTATGCCTCCCGAGCACTTCCGGCCGTTAAGGAGAAAGAGGCACGCAATCCTCATGCCTATCGCTTGGCCGCCCCTTGATGTTCAGGACCCTCCCACTGGGATGAACAAAATTGGACCATGGAAGGCCGCCTGCAAGTCTTACACACTCTCTGTTCGGAGTCTCTTTGCTTGCTTCCCCGGCGCCTGTTCCAGGATTTCTACGCCGGTCTGGCTGCTGAGGGGTCAGGGTCGTCCCCAACTTCCGGGGCTGGTTGCCAGGCCTCGATTCTGGATTCGCTGGACTAGGGAGCGCCCCTTACCGTTGAGAGCATTATACTGTGCAAGGCCATGCTTGGGAAAACGTGCCAGAATCAGGGCCTATGTTTGGAAACTTCCGACTGACCGTGCACGCCGCAGTCGGAGGGCGCAACTCCATAGACTCGCCTTTTCTAGGCGTTTCGCTAGCAGTCTTCGTACCTGGCTTTTACTGCATTCCTCCGACAGATGTTATCGTAGCTTGGCCGGATTCTTGGGGTCCTTGTTCCCGTTTTGTGGACTGCTCGGAGTGCGCCTTTTATCACAGTTTGAGAGCCATCTGGGTCCCAAGTCCCAGAGTCCTGCTATCCACTGGGCATCCAATAATCAGTCCATTGCTTCGCTTTTGGTTGGCCAGATTACCAGCAGGATAGAACCGAGGGTTGGGGACCTTTGCCGTCGGTTCCCGAGATCAGCCGGGTACATAGCTAGAGTTTCTGGTTCAGTGCTGGCTGAGAAGCCTAGGCGTGAGTTTGCCAAAAAGTTTTTCTTGTCTCCGGCAGACACCCGTGTCCCGGTGACCCCTTTTCTCATCATCACCAACTTGCTGTTGTCTTGCGGCTACAGGGACTGCCCCCCGAGGAGCACCAGTTCTTCCCCCTCCTGTGCACCAACTTTCAAGGCCAGCCAGGCTGCAGCCGTGTCAGGTTCAGGTTCTGGCTCCCCTGCCTGGGGTCTTCGCCTGTTGCTGCTTTTCACTAGGATTGCTTCAGTGTGTGCTGACCCTGGCCTGCACGCGTCCACATCGTCCTCGCTCCCGGCGACTGCTGTGAACAGCAAGCCGCCCTCTCAGATATCTAAGCGTTCCTACAAACGAGCGCTTGCGAGAGCTTCGAACCCTAGTCAAGGTGGAACCTGGTACAGAGGCAGGTGGCATACCTTACGTCAGCTCCACGGGCAGTACTGCCGCAACAGTGCTCAGGTCTCCGCCCCGGCGACACGACGCAAAGCCCTCGATCAACCGACAGGACCCCATGTGCGCTTCCTCACCCTCAATTGTGGGGGTCTCACCGGAGATGTGTATCAAGAGCTTCTCCTCTCTTTGGAGGCTCTTCCTGCTGCTTCCCGCCCGCATGTTGTGGCCCTTCAGGAGACGCACTGGAGAGAGGACTCCGCTGTCGAATTTTCTTCGGGCCCGTGGCGGGTCGTTAACTCGCACAGACACGGCTACAAAGCCGCCGGTGTCATGGTCTTAGTCCACAGCAGCCTCCTCAAGGATGCAATCCTTGCTTATTCCGAACCGTTCCCAGGTCGAGTCTTGCACCTCCGTATCACGCATCGGGCCTGGGCCCTTGACTGCATAGTGGTGTACCAGCGGCCCATGAACTGGCAACGGGGTACAAACCGGAAGCAGCCGCTGAGCCATCCCTGCCAGCCCCTCAGGTCAGAAAGCAAGTTTGGGACTCTCTCCACAAATTACTTGCCGAGCTGCCGGTCAGGCATGCATTGCTACTCCTCGGAGACTTTAACACCCCTCTTTCCCCACATGCTCAGGCGGGCCGCAGGGTTGCGGATTGGAATGGGCGTCTTCCCGCTGATGCTGGGCGCTTGACCCAGCTGATGGACGATCATGGGCTCACGCACTTGAACTCGTGGTCCCGGCGCATGGGACCAACCTACGTCTGGGATAAACAACGCAGTCTCATGGACCATGTCTTCACGCGAACGGCACAAGCCACTCCACTTGCCAGGCTCACTGGCCGTGATCCCTTTCGTGTCGCTGCCTGGCGCTCGGGAGGCCGACATATTGCCCTTAGTGGGGTTCTCCCACTGCCGAGATTTGCTGCCCTTAATCAGCACAACCGCCCCCCCAACAGGCCCTGGGATCAGCACCTGCTTGCTCAAACGTGCCACAGTCCTTCTGGCACCCTTGCCCAACAGGCCCGCACTCACCTTGCTGGTCTTATTCCTGCCTGCACCACCGTGGAGGATCTCAATCAACGTCTTCGGGAGGTTCTCAGTGCTCACTTCCCTCCGAAGGCCCAGCCATCTCGCCTGGCGCCGTGGCAAACCCCCTCTATGAGGGAGGGTATCAGAGCCATGTGGACGCACTACCGTAATTGGAAACAGGCTGCCCGGTGTACCGGCCGAGCTATCTGGCAGGCGTGGTCACACTATGTCCAATTTCGGCGCGCACACCGGGATTTTCGGAGAGCTGGACGTTTGGCTCGCGCTACTTGGTATCAGGACCGTCTGGCCGAGATGCAAAAGCATGCCCACCGACGCGATGCGCGATCGCTCTTCCAGGCGGTCCGTGGTCTCGCGCCTAAGTCGAGGCGTACCGCTCATGAGAGGCCCATCTGGTCAACTCCTTTCGCCAGCGCAGCAGCTGAGCAGCTCGGTGCTCACTATCGCCGCCTGTACGCCGGAACCTTAGACCAGCCCTCTCGTGCTGTCACTCTGCCGCCTCTTGCCCTGAGTGAGGACGATCTCCATGCTGCGATTCGTAGTCTCAGAACACATAAGGCCGTGCACAGGAACTTGTCCGTGCCCTCATTCGTCTTACCCAAGACGCTTCGGGGACACCGGCACTCTGGAGATCTGCGTGGTGGGCCTTACTGCCCAAAATCGCCCGGCCCACACTTCCGAAACATCTCAGACCCATTGGTCTGTGTGAGGTCTCGGGGCGCATCGTGGGCAAGGTCCTGCAGGGAAGGCTTCGGCCCTTTGTGGAAGCTTATCTCCGTGACATCCCGCAATGGGCGTACATCCCAGGTAGGGGTACTCTTGATGCGGTTCTTCGGGTGCAGGCTCACTGCCAGGCGGTTCTCGAGGCGTGCAAGCCGGATAGTTGGACGGTCCGTGAGGCTCGGGCTGGTCTTGCACGACCTGCTGGGCAAGCTGGTGGGCTCCAAGTATCGTTGGACTTGAGCGCTGCATTTGATTCCCTTGAGTGGATTCATATAGCCACTGCTCTTGATGACGCCAATGTACCAGAATCTCTGCAGGCCCACGTCATGGAGTGGCACCGGGACGTCAGATATCATCTGGACATACAAGGCGAGCATGTCGAAATTGCTGCCTCTAGGGGTCTCAAGCAAGGATGCCTTGTGGCTCCTTTGGTCTGGGCACTTGTCACGGGTAGGTTCTTGTATCAGTTGGCGCTGGACATGGACCCCCTTTGGGTTGCCGCTGATGTCACGACTTACGCCGACGATTTTCATGCCGGCAGCCTGGTTCGGGATACCAAGGGCCTTGACTTGTTGATGCATCGACTGGGATGCATGCTTGACATCTTGATCCGTTCGGGGCTTCAGGTGAACTCACAGAAATCTGCGGTGCTGCACCGCTTCAAGGGTCATTTCGCCCGGCTGTGGTTGAAAATCAGGACCAGGACCACCAGTGATGGGGATCTTTTTCGCCTGCGCACTCCCGAGGGGAGGCTCTTTGAATTTCCCATTGCCAGCGTGCATACCCATCTTGGGACTCGTATTAGCTATCATGACCCCAGGGTTCAGACTCTTGAACATCGCAAGAAGCTAGCCCAAGTTGAGTGGACCAGGTTGCGGAAGATAGTGTGCTCAAAGCAGGGACTCTTCTTGAAGGACCGAATCCACATCTGGCGCTCCTGCGTGCCTCCCACTCTCGTGTATGGCCTGGCTGCAACAGGCCTCCCCGTAGGAGGACTTCATGACATTCGCACTATGTACATGCGTCAGCTTCGTGCCATTCTTCGTTGCCCTGCTCATCTTAGTCATGCTAGCAACCGTGCCGTCCTGGCGAAGGCGAGTGTTCCGGACATCGGAGCTGTCATCCATCAGGAGATGGTCAGGCTGCAGAGCAACCTCTCTGCTCTTCGTGAGCTGGATTCGGTCCTGGTCACCGATAGTTTGCTCTCCTTTGCGGGCAGGTTACCGGACACTCTTTACCAATCACTTGGTCCCCTCTCTTTGGGTGGAATGGAGGCAGGCCCTCAGTCCGAGGTTTTGTGTCGATGTCGATATTGTGCGCAATGCTTCCCCACGCATGCTCTGTGTCGGTCGCATGAGGCCCGGGCCCATCGTGAGCAAGCTGTGCATACAGCAGGCCCCACCTTCGATCGTTTCCAACATGGCTTAGATGGAATGCCGACTTGTCGACTGTGTCTGCACCCCTTCAGAAAGTGGAGCAACCTTGCCAAACATATCACCGGCCGCCAGTGTCCCGTCCTTACCGGGCATCAGGTGCAGGCCACCACGACACAGCTTGAGAGCATGATCCAGAGCGCTCTGCCCAGAGAACTCACTCTTGACTCTGCGCAGGTCCGGTCTCCCCGCACAGCTGCCCAGCAACTTTCATCTGTGCTTCCTGCGTCCGCTCCACGGATCGTGAATGACACTGCGGTCCCAGTGGCCACATGTCGATTGGATACTCTGCCGCTGGTGCTCAGGCCGGGAGTCCAAGCGGTCGCCGCCAGGTCTCACTGGCACCAGTTGCTTACCAACTCAGAGCTGAAAGAGGAGCTGAGACATCACTGTCCGTTCTGCAGACAATGGTGCATGGATACTGCGGCCATTAAACGCCACATGACGCATCAGCATCCGGATTGGGTTGCTGAGTTCCCTAACATAGTCCACCAGCTTAAGACCTTTAGGAGGACCATGGTTTTCCCCTGTCGGTACTGCTCGCAGGTGCAGACACACGCACTGGCGCACTTGCCTAGTGCTCCAAGTTAGCTGCTTCATTGGCCTTCGGACTCATGGCGGAACCAATGGAGGACCTGGAGATCTCGCAACAGGAGCGTCTTTTCTTCGGCGGGGTCTGCCCCTCACTTCGGTCTCTCACACCCAAGAGGGAGAGAGACGAGACCTATCCGGATCCCAAGAAGGCTCGCCTCGACACCCAGACGGACCGAGCACAGGGCTCAGTGAAGGGAGGAGGGGGATATCTTCAGCCGTTCAAAGGCAAGGGCAAGGGCTACCCGAAGGGACAGGGCAAGGGCTACCGAGACAATCGTCGGAGACAGTCGTGGGGTTGGGAGCAGCCTGCGGCCGGGGATTGGCAGTGGAACTCTTCATGGACGGGAACCTCGGGGAACGACATGCAGGATCTTCTACACAAGTTGACCCGGCTAACAATCAAGCACGAGTACGCCATCAACAGTCTGAAACAAGACACGACGGTCTATCTCTTTGTGCAGCCTGGTCCTCAGGGGTTGCTTCCGATCCTCTTCAACACGTCCGAGAAGTGGAACCAGATACAGCGCGATCATCCGGAGCAGACGGAGGAGTCGCTGCGCATCGTGCTGCTGAAGGCCTTCCTCATAGAACTTGGACAGCGGCTGAGGAACAGCAAGGAGAGCACTGCGGCGCTCCAGGCGGCCAAGGATCTTGGCTGGCTGACAGAGGACGGCCGATGGAAAGCTCTTGTATGGAATCCAGCTACGTCGGCTCTCGAGGAAGCACCCAATGGCAGAACCTGGACGACAGACACGATCATCTCGGAGACGGTCGAACTCAGGAAACTGGTCACATCGGAGACTGTGTTCCGGTTCCAATCCCTTCGGGGCCTGACCAAGGAGCCACAGACTTCGTGGGTTCAGCTGGCATTGGAGATCAGCGTTCGTGGACAGGGCGCCCGGGTTTGGGAACTGGTGCAGTCCTGGATAGGGTGCTCGGCTCTGCATACGCTTGGATGCCGGCTGCGGCGCGAGCGGGGCGGCCTGTCGCAGCAGGCTCGCTCGCTTCTCTGGTGAGTGCCGAGGCAGCATGCAGCGACGAGCTCAGTCTGGGATCCAGTGTGCACCCATCTCTTGATCTTGCCGCTTGGAAAACTGCTGATGGGCCGCCTGGTTTCTCTCAGGCCTTGCAGTGCATGCTTTGGCCAATGCAGTGCGATAAGGAGCGCAGGACTGGTGTCTCTGGTCTTGTCAAGCATCTTTGGCACCGTGTGAACCAAGCGCCGCAAAACGTCTTTAGCCTGCGAGGAGACCTCTTCTGGATGCCAATCATGAAAGCACTCTGTTCGGAACAGGCTCCTTCCATTGCATGGACTTTGCGTTCCCTGCTTACATTGCTGCGCAGCCCTTGCACGACAGGTGTTTGGGGTACACATCTGGCAGCTTCATCCTCAGACTGGATGGTGCGCCCGTTATCAGACGTGATGTTCATCCCTATATGTGCTGTGTCCGGCTCGCGACACCTGCAGGATTGTCTGGATGCCTGGGGAACAAGCGTCGGCAGGCCTTGCGTTGTCACAGCTTCGGAGACGATGTTCCTCCAGCTTGAGCCTCTATGCATATGCGTACAGGGGGATGCCGATGTCGACGAGCCGGCCTCGCGGTTCACGGTGAGGATGGGGGAGACTCTCTGGTTGCCAGGTGTCAAAGATGCGAAGGGCCAAACTGCCTATCAATATGAGATCAGATCCTTGATTCTCGAGCAACCTATTGCATCTGGCCAACCGGCTTTCACTTCTGCTCACTGGCACGCAGACAAAACAGCTGTGCAAACTACGATCCAATGCACACTCAGGGTACCTCAGTCTCTGATACTGGCTCTACGACTTGTTGGCCAGGTGTCCGGCCAAGCTGATTGATGATGAGGATTATATAGATGATAGTATGGCAGCTCACCAAACCACACGTGTTTGGAGGGCAGGTTCCGGCAAGCGTTGCGGCTTAAGGGCACAATGCTGAGCCCCTCGAGGCTCCAGTCCAAAGGGCTGTGCAACTCGCTAGGTGGACGGATCCACTGCGTGCTGAATGAATACTACTACTACTACTACTACTACTACTACTGCTACTACTACTACTACTACTACTACTACGTTGTAGCGGTGGTAGTCGTAGCAGACATGGTAGTGGTTGGAGCACTAGTGCTGCAATGATGTCATCACTGCGCGTACTGATTTTTTGAACAAGGTTTGCTGTTGTTTGAGTCGCTTCACCACCAACCAAGGTGTACCACCTCTCCCTTTCTTGAGACCACCGGCCCACGAGTGAAAAAGATGTTATGCCAAGTCTAAGTCTGGCAAAGTTCCTCAGGGTTCAAAGCTGCTGCATACATGATTGCGACTGCTACTGCTACTGCTACTCCTACAGTCATGAATTGCAGCCAAAAAGCTACGCAAAAAATAACAAGATGGCGATAGATGTAAGAGCAGTAGTAAAGGCCTTAGAAGTAGCACAAATACTAGTAGCAGCCGTTGCAGTAGCAGTCGTAGTAGTAGTTGTCGTAGTAGTAGTAGTAGTAGTAGTAGTAGTAGTAGTAGTGGTAGGTACTGCAACCCCTACCACTACTGCGACAACTACTGCTGGGAATTACCACTTTTTGCAGCCGAATTTTGGGCAGCAGTGTGTGCGAGGCCCTTCGAACGAGAATTTAGACACCTACTGTCGACCTCCTTTTCAAGTTTGCAGACGAACTAAGGGGCGCTTCCGCTCAATTGGGTCGGCCATGACAGACGCGAAGGTGGGACCGTCTGTGCGCATGCAGGGGCTCAAGGTTTCGGCAGTATCCCCTGCAGGATCCTACGGTAGAGGGCTGGTAATGTTCCAGTTCCACTTGTCGCCTTGACTTTAGAATCTTGCTGTTTTTCCTTCGGGTCTTCCTTGGCCCGGCACATGCTTGCAGCAACCTCAATCTGGGCAGCCTCGTCGAGTTTGAATTTAGTCAACCCCGCCTGACAAAGATTGCGGCGCAGCCAGCCCTTCAATGCTACACGGTGGTACGGTCCTGTTGAGCCATTTATGCCTGGGTGAAACCTTGACGTTCTTGATTCTAAACGGCGACATTCTCAAAAACCATGGGGCATTCACCAACACAAGTGCACGTGAAAAGTCGATAAAACTATTCTCACAACTTAATTTTCTGCATCCGGTCCCCCCACTTCGTCCGAGTCAGAGACGTGGGGCACCTAGCCCGGCCCCAGCCGAGCCACTGGCGAGGCCTCAAGGCAGGCCCAGGATGCTTCCACCCGCACCCGGCCGCAATCTCTCCCAGGCCCAGGATAACAAGTCCTTCGCTCTCCAGCGCGTCTTGGGCTATGAAGAGGTGGAAGGCAGTTGTCGGCACTTCGAGGGGGGATTCGCTGCTTCGGTTCATGGTGTCGCGTGTGGCTGGAGAGGTCAGGTCGTTTTGGGCTGGGGATCCAGCACCCGGGAAATCCTCGTGCAATAAAAGCCCACCATCGCAGCCCAGCTGTTGAACCACATCGGCTTCGAAGAGGGTGCGACAGACGATGGGTTGATTGAAAACAATCCTTTTTTCCCAAGCAGCCGGGTTCTCTCGCCGATTTACTGATTCACTGAGCTGTTGTGTTCGAAAAGTTGAGGAGGACTTTAGTACCACCAGGGATGAAGATTCTAGATCTGGAACCACGACCCCAGACATCACCCAGGGCGGTAAATGCTCCTGTCATGTTCGCAGACACAGCCTCAAAGCACAAAGCCAAAGCCCTACAAGGTGAGCCAGTGGAGGTTTTCGCAGACACCACGTGGTTTCGGCAGCGACCCGGAAGCGAGACAGCACCGCTTTGGTTTGGGCATTTCAGGATTGAAGGCCGCAAGGTGCGACGCGCGGGATAGGTTGGCTTCCACGGCATCGGTTCAGGTTTGTGTCGCTGAACCTGACTCTCTTAGATCTGAATCCTGCCCCAGAAGGGTCTACTAGCGGAAATCTTTTGTGTCCATGAACTCCTGGCCTGGCCTCGAACATCGCAAAAGCGCCCAAGTCCTGTGAAAGAAGAGCGCATCCCATCCTGTTTCCCCGCTGGAGCATGTGCTTTGCCATCCTGACCCCTGGCTCTCAAAAGCACCAGTAATCAGTAAGCAGGAAAAAGACAAGCTGAAAGTGCCAGATAATGCTGTGAGAGCGTAAATCTTGACGTCCATTGCTGTGCGGCGTGTAGGGGACCTTGCTGCCAGTGAGGTTTAATCCGATCGACATGAAGAGCTGGTTCCCGGATTTGCCGACAGCACGCGCAGAGGACGCCAGCTTAGCTTCTTTGACAGTTTTGCTGAAACTCTAGAGGTAAAATTGCGAAGGCTTGATTCAATCTGGTTTGAGAGACGTGCAATGTGTCCTGATCATTCCTGATCCATTTCCGCAGGCTGCAGCAACGTTGCGCAGGATTCTGAAGCTGTTGAAATTTGAAGTGGCAGCAATGGAACAGTGCATGTAGGTTAGCAAGAAGCCTGCCAAAATCGGGCTCAGGAGGTGGAGACCCCGCTCCAGCGATGGGCGCGGGGCAAGAAGTGAGCCTCGATGAGGGCAGGCTTATCGGCGGCAGCGTTCCGTCCATTCGGCACGGTTCAAGAGCTTGCTCCTATACTTCAGGCCAGGGGCTTGAAGCCTGGTTCCCGACACAAGAGTGGATGAAGACAGCACCTTATCTCGGAGCGAGATCGGCAAAGGAGTTGTGGAGCACAACGCTCGCAAACTGTAGCTCCTGCTCCCACAACGAGGCGTGACTGTCAAGGGTGATCGCCAGGTTTCACTTGTTTGTCGGATGTCGCAGGATGAATGCGCGTGCACATGCATGCGCAAGAGCAAGAAGTCGACAGTCGGCTATCCGGAAATCGCCAAGCCCGTGATTTCTACACCGCCAGGGAGAAAAAGAAAGGTGCTCGTCGGAGCCCAAGGAAGCACCGGTAATTACGTGCGTTAACTCATGCATTGTCGAAGACCAGTGTTGAGAGAATTTTGCGAGGGCTGTGTTTCGGGGGGGTTGGGGGTGTGGATGCCCGTAGTTTGCGGCATGTCGCGTCTGACGTTCTTTTGCAGGGGTTGGGCATGTGTTGTATTTGTGGGTGAGTCGTGAGGGCGGGAACGTCTTTCTGAGTCTTTCTCTGATGCTGTGTGCTTTTCCATCTTCAACTTCATGCCTTCACTGTGCTAGGCAAGCTGCAAAAAGGGTTGCGGATAGTAATGGAGGTTCGATCTTGCTGGGCGGGTGAGAATGTCCCTGTGTAGTGGAGCCCCGCAGTTTCTGTCGCGAGCTGATTTTCGGGGTTCGGGGTTGTGCCAGTCTGCGAATCACAAGACGGCTAAAGCAGCCCGCGTGCAGAAGTTGGATGGTACGCGGGACACATGAAGATGTGGCGTGCCTAGGTTTGGCGTGTAAAGTTCAGTGTAGAGTCCTGGTGGCTCACAAGGCAAATGTCCGAACATGGGAAGCTCCTCTCTGTAAGGAAGTCAGGACACAGGCATATCTGAGTTTATGTCAGACAACCGTGAGCAGTAAGAGCTGAAGCTGTCAGCGGGAATTTTCGCGAGGCCCAACGAAAAGTGCGTGAATCTTCTTCAGCCACAAAACCAGGGACTAGGGTGACTCGACCAGGGCCCAGGCCGTTCCGACAGCCGGCATCACTCGGACCCGGAACATGATGATGTGCGGGTTAGCAACAGCATCAGAATAGCTGGGTGGATATCATTTTCACATCGTATAAGAATGATATAATAACATTTAAATAGATGGCTGATGACCATTGAAGTGGCTCGAGGGTTTTCCACTGCAGAGTGTAGGAGGGACCGCCTTCTCGCTGCCGTTCGCAACTGGGCACAGCAATGCGATGCCAGCGAATGCACCAGCTGCAGCGATTCGAACGCGGCATGAGTGTCCACAGCCCCCAACCCGTGAAGTGGAGACTTGGCAAGGATGTAGCAGGAACTTCGCAGTTCGTGCTTCCGCAGGATACCGTGCAGGCAAACCTTCACACAGTAATGAAAAGGCACACCTGGAGCAAGACCAAGGAGGCTCCAGCCACCCGGCTCTGCTTGAAGTTGCAGCCACCTCAAGGATCAGTTCTTTGGTGGTGGCTGCAGGCCACGAAATCGCAATCGCTCGGATGATGCAAATGCAGTGGAAGAGGAGCGCCGCATGGAGGCACCAACTACCGACAAGGGTGGCTTCGAGTCCGCGGCTTGCCGTGCGCAGGAGGAGCTGGATTCCATCCGCTATCCAGCGGAGATGTATGGCAATGCCTCGATGCGCATGGTCATGACGGCAACTCCGATTGGTGATGTGCATCTCCTCATCGAGAAGATCCAGGTCGTAAGCTTTGACATTGTAGGAAGTCTTGTCCGCAACAGCGACGCGACCTTCTCCTTCGAGCTTGGGGGCAGCGATGGGCCTGGAACCGTGGACATCTATGTTCAAGGAGACGCGGCTGCACAGATCACATGATATGCCGCATCTGTGAGGCACGCCTTAGAGCGCCAGAGAGACGACGTATGATTGTCAAGTTCTCGGCATCGGTTGGCTTGTTCCGAGATGTGAGTGCCGAAGCCCAAGGAATCAAGTTCAAGGCACCGGACTCTGCACTCCCGGGCATCGCGAAGGCGGCTAGTGCCCCTGGCCTGCAAAGTCTGGACTCAATGTCGGAGTTTTCAAGGTGGGCGCATGACAGTAACAGCAGCTGTCCTTGTTCTCGCCCCTTGCCGCCACGTCAGCCGACAAGCGGCACCGAGGCCGATAGCCTCGAGGAGGGG
>CAJNDV010034333.1:3289-18889 GCA_905221635.1 Symbiodinium sp. CCMP2456 | reverse complement strand
ACCTGTTGGAGGACAGGGCACGAGGAGGCGTGCTGGGATTTGTAGGAAACAGTGGCCCTTTCCAGCGACAGGGAGAGGTGGCCCCAACGGCTCGAGCCAGAAGCCAGTCAGACCGTGTCCGTTCAAGCGCAGAGGACAAAGCATGCTGCTTACGTAGGTGACGAAATATGTCCCGGGTACGCGGCGTGAACCACTGGTGACAGAGAGGGCAGTGCTGGAGGGCCTTTCGAAGGTGCATACCTTTCAGGTGGAGCGCGAGAGGCCTCCAGTCCGGCAAGAGAATCAGGGGGCGCACTGCCGAGTCCTCGCATAGTGGCCGAGGGAGTACCTGAGAGGGGGGCGATTCACCAGCAGCGGCTTGTGAAGATCTCGGGAGTGCTGCAGTATGCTGCGCGGGCAGGATGTCCGTGGTCGCCAGGGGTGATGATGTGGGGTCCTCAGCCATAGCAGGACAGGAGCTCGTATGGCGATGGTTCAAGCGAAGAGGCGCTTACAGAGAGAGCATCCTGCTGGCGAGGGAGGCAATCGAATGCCCTAGATAAGTCCAGGGAGAGGGTAAGCCCGCCTTTGCAGTGCCCGGATTGATGCCCGGCGCGACGCTCAAACAGATTGTACTTTTGACCTGCCAGCACTCTTCTGGCTGCAGCGCAGTGTGCGCACGCCCTCTCCTCAACCGAGCGTTGTCCAATGTATGCGTATTGCGGGAATCGCACAGCGAGAGCCTGCACGTGCGCTCTGAGTCTCTCAGCGGTCAGGACAGCGAGGCATTTCGATATGGGATGGAGGCAGAGGGCCGACTGAGGCCCGCGGCCTGGCTTGGGTGTCCGCATGTTCTGTTGCCAGCTCTGGAGAGCCGGGTGCACCACCTCAGCAAGCGCGTCTGCAGCCAGTGCCCAGAGGGGCGCTGGGGCAAGCCAGGGGGGAACAGGGGGGAACTGCTTTAATTTACCTTGAGGCAGCCGCATGAGACCAGCATTCGAAGGGAGGGCTCCCTCGGGGCACGAGGATCGATAGAGTTGCTTGAAGTATTCCCCAATGCGAGAGGCCTCCTGAGCAGAACTGAGGGGCTCTCCATCGTCGTCCCTGAACTGGATAGGTTTGCGGGCGGTTTTGGGTGCTATTCTGCGGACGACTTGGTAGACAGCAGTTAAGCCTCGGTGGGCGGCAGATTCGGCTTCCTCAGGAGGGCTTGGATGCGTCTCTGCTTGTTAGCCTTACACATGTCCTTTAAAGCCTTTGTGGCAGTGCGGAGTTCCTCCTGCTTGGGCCAGGGGAGGGCTGTGCCATGAACATGTAGGTGCTGACGTCGGGCCTTGCGAAGCTGCCAGAGGTCGAGAATGAGCTCCGTTTGAGGTCCGTGCCCCGTCCGGTCAGTGTGGCGTGGGGCTGCAGGAGCGCAGTCTTGCCAGGCTTGGACAAGCAGGTCAGAGAGGTCTTCCACCGAGGCCTGAGCCAGGACGCTGCGAGCCTTTGACATGAAGACATCGGCAAGGGTTGGATCCACACGCAGCGCCTGTCGAATGGATGCCAAGGAGGTGGTCTTGGGCTTATTCTTAAGCCTGGGGATACGGGGCATTCCCAAGGATCCACAAGAGGGAGGTGAGGGAGGCCCGAGGTCTCGACAAACGGGAGCCAGGTAGCTTGGGCCAGCCTGGCAGTGGCATCCGTGGAGCGTTGCCTTGTTATGGCAAAGTCTATCTGCGTTCCCCTACCTCCGCTTGCTGGGATGAAGGTTTCAGCCCGGCGCCGCACCTCGCCATGTGTTCGGCGCTTGGAGAGAGAAGGTGTGAAGGAGGTTCTGAAAGGAGTCTTGGTCAGGCTGTGGTCGGCTGAGCCGGGTTCTGAGGCCGCTTCCAACGTACTGGCCATCCGAATGAAGGTCACAGTTGAAGTCGCCTGTCAGCAGAAGCCCATTGCGGGCTGGGAGACCCGCAAGCTTGTGATGAAGTTTGGCCCACAGATTGGCGCGCCTTTCAAGGGAGCGGTCCAGTCCTTCCTGTCCTGGGTGTGCAGTTGAGCTCGCATAAAGGAACTGATATACAATCAGGACGTCCATAGAGGGTTCGCCCTCAAGCCTAACATGTACCAGGCGTCCTTGAATAAGTTCGCAGAACTGGATGCGGTCCGGCCGAAAGAACCTCATATTGAGCAGGATGAGGATTCCCGAGACTCTGTCGGTGCTCGGTGAATGAAAAGCATTCCAGCCATGGGTACGAAAGGTCCAGTCGGAGCTCCAATGGGTTTCCTGGATGGCCACCAGACTTAAGTGCTGGGCTCGCTGCTGCAGCCAAAGACCGAGCTGCTGATATCTGGAGCTGGAGAAGCCTCCGGCATTCCAACTGAGATAATGGAAGCGAGAGGGTACAGGTGACCGCCGCGAGAGTGGCGGTGGAGATTCAGTAGGCAGATCATCCGGGGTAGAGCGGTCCTGCTGAGCTGGGCCAGCCGCAGCGTAGACGGTGCGGCCTCGATAGCACGTGTGTCCAGTACGTTCTGCCCTCGCAAGGGCCCTTCAGTAAGCGCGCTTCCGGACAGAAGAAATAGTTGTTGGGAGTGCCGGGCCTGTGTTGAGAGAGAGGTCGAATGGCTTTGCCTCGGCAGGGGACAACGAGGGCAAGCCACGGACGGCTTCAGGAGGATAGCGACGGCTAGTGCCTCCAAACCTCGGCTCAGGGGTTAATACTGTAGCATTGCAGCTAGCGAACATGACGTGAGTCATCAATAGAGAGAGCATGGGCACCTTCGAGGGGTGCCGTGGAATGTAACCCCGCCCGGACTTGGGACCGGGCGCAGCAGATAATGTCAAGTTTCTGGTTTGGTGTGTGTATAGCAATCTCCATGAAGTGATCACAAACCTGCAGCAAAGGAAGGACAGAGCGACAAGAGCCGTGATGATGAGGCCACCACACGTCCATCCGTGGTGCCAGGTTCGTTGACGGTGACGTCGGCGACGATGCTTGGACCGAGACCTGAGCTGGCTCTGGCGAAGCTTGGCAACACGAAGGCGTTTGCCTACGCAAAGGCGAGGCTCAGGAGCACGGGACAAGGGTCCTGGGGGCCAGGGAGGCAGGCAAGTGCAGCAAAGCATGTATGACAGATGGGATGAGGGAGATCTCTCATCGTCAGACAAAGTGCCGGGGACTGCAGTCGGTGCAGTCGATGGACGCTGTTGGTCCCAGGTAGGGTCGCCGGCCTGTACAGAGCCCTGGTGATCAAAAACGGCGGCCGAAATCAGGAGGCTGGAGATCAGGGATCCCGGCGGCGAGGTGCCAGAGGCACCCAAAGCACCCACATTGCTCTGCTCAGGGACATATACATACATACATACATACATACATACATACATACATACATACATACATACATACATACATTTTTTTCCATTCGCAGCGGTAGTGACATCTGCTGTCGCTCGCCTAGCATGTGAATTCCGGTGAGACTGGGTGAAATCAGGAGCCCATACCATCTGCCCAAACCTCGAACCCGCTGGCTGTAAGCCAGTCACCAGCAACGCCTATGGCCTTAGCGAAACCCTTGCACTGCAGCGATACAGGGTGCTGAATCGCCAGACTGGTGACCTCAGCAAGGATCCTGGTGACGTCTTCAAGCCACAGGGCGTAGGCGAATGCCAGTCGAATCGGCATAGAGCGTGGGCCGTAGGGTGGCAAAACGGCAGGCGGTGGAGCTGTGACGGTTCTTGTCACGCGCTCCCCATGCGAAGCAAGGGAGGCTGCGCCCGGCAGAGTCCACTCAGGTGGCACGTCCCAACGTTTAGGGGGGCGAGGTTTGGTCGCTTGTTTGGAATCAGCAAGCACAGCTGGGTCCAGGAGGAGCAGAACATTCTCCGCAACCATAGCATGCCACTCCGAGGCCTGGTGCGCATTCCTCCAGCAGAGGACAGTGGCGCGCAGAACCGCCAAGGGCTCAATGACGCCCTCGACAACTTCCCACACCTCTTCTTCGGTACAGCCATCGAGCTCCTCAAGGGAAGCAAGAAGGGTGGGGGAGAAATCGGTTTCCTCCATGCCGTGGCTGACCTGGCGCCAAGCACCTCGGGTAACCGTTGGGGGCGCTAAAGGGTGTCCTTGCAATTTAAGCTCACTGCTTGCGGGGTCGAAGGCACCCCAGTTGGCAACACAGTGCTGGCTCGTCACCAAGTGACGACGGAGCCTGTGGCGCGAGGCAAAAAGCTTGGCGCAACCTCGGCAGACACAGTCACTCGGGAGCAAGTAAGCTCTGGAGCGGTACCCGTGCTTACGGGCAGCATGTCCCGACCATGAGACCAAGGAGAGCTGCGTCGACACGGCAGGCAGAGCTCAGTATGCTCTGTACCAGCAGAATCAGCGGGAGCGTCTGGGCGGATATTGGATATGATACAGAGCGCTCGATGGAGCCCGTCGAGGGCGGCTCGGACAGTGTGCTGGTAGACTGTCAGGAGCCTAGCGCGTTTGCAGAAACCCTTGAATCTGCCTGGGAAACGCACGATGCCCGTCGCCCATGAGCCCCAGTCGGCGCGAGGGTGGGGCCAATCCATGGTACAGTGGCACCAAGCGTAAAGCCAGCTGAGGTCCTGCCACAAAAGCTCCATGTAGGGCAGATCAGCTCTGACAATAGCCCAAAGGGGGTCAGGGGCAGCACGCAACATTTGGGCCAAGTACGACAGTCGGGAGCAGCGGAGCGTCACCCCAGGGTCCGGCATCTGAAGCAGGGCAAAGCACGTGGATGCGGTAATGTGCTGGTCCTCGGCAAATTTAATGCCCAGAACGCTACGGTACAAGCTCCAAAGGGTGCCATCGAAGAGTCTCTCCTCACGCTTATTCAAAGGCGGCCATGACCCGGCCCCGAGCAAGAGCTTAGAAAGCACAGTAGACGCCAAGATCATGGCTTTTCGGCGCAACGGGATGGCTCTGGAGCGGAAGACCTTGCGCCTCGCCTCAGCAAAAGCACTGCGTGCTTGAGAGGTGCGGAAACGGAGCTCCTCTAGCATTCCTCCCAGGGGCATCTGCTGCACACCCAAATGCTTATATCGGAGCGGCAGAGGTAGGCGGGCGGCCGAGAGATTTTCGAAGAGCAAAGGAATGCCACCCTTGGGCCCGCCTTGACCGAAAAGGTCCCGCCTAGTCTTCCTACTGCCATGGCCACATGCGGAGATCAGGGCGGCAGTCTTGTGGTCACCGTACGACAAACGGAAACCAAACTCAAAGAAAGCCTCAGCCAGAGCAGTCGCTTCTCGCCGAACAGCAACAGGGAGTTCGGCCGCGTGAGCACAGAATTTGGGCACCGCAATGTCATCGGCCCAGATGACATCTCTGGCCTCCAAAACAGGGGCATCGGCCGGCACCGGCTGAAGGCACTTGCCACCATCCCAACGAAAAGATGGAACCCGGGCCAGAGAACCCAGCGATTGTAGGATCTCATCGCGCCGGCCAAGGATGCGCGGGATCAGAATGGCGAACAAAACGTCTGCCCAGGAGCTGCCGGGTCTGGTTCCACGGCCTGTTTGAACAGGCTTATCGTCTCCGACAAGGAGAAACCAATTCTGGGTGCCTACATTGAGGGCCAGATGCTCCAGCCAGGTCGACGCATTGGCCGTGGAAAGGGCCGAAAAGTCGCACAGGTGATTCCGAACTTCCTGAAGGGCCTCAGCAGGAAGCTGGAGACCTTCGAGCGCCCTGTCGAAACCAGACTGATCATCAAGGCCCGGTCGGCTAGCAATAAGCTGCAAAAGAGCCGTGTAGAAAGCAGCCGAAATATCTGCAAACAAGACGTAACAGGCTCTGCCCTGCCCGGAAAGCACCCTGATTGTGGAACGCAGGGCATACGAACCAAAAGTAACGCTGCAACCAATGCGGCCTCCTATCTGCATCGGCAAAGCGGAGCGATCAAACACCGAACGTAGGGCAGGGCGGAGGGCTTGGTGCATAGATTTGGCCCAGGTGCACATGAGAAGGATGGACCGGAAAGAAGAGCAAGTGGCTCGGCATCCCTTACCCTTATACAGGGTGACTGCCTGCCCGCCTTTAAAGCCCATGGGTTCTTGACACTGCCACGCAATCTTCAGTAGCAGCGGGAATAAAAGATGAGCCGACTCATTTGGAAAGAGTCGGTTCAGCTCTGGTGGCAGGGCGTCCATCCCTGGGGCACGCCCAGACTTCGTGGCTGCCAGCACTCTACGAAAGAGGGGGAAACTGGGAACGTCAGTGATGCAGGGTGGATGAACCCCTTCCCCGCCGCCATAGTCTGGTATGCTATCGGCCAGGGTCTCGAAGGAGGTCGGCCTTCCGGCCTCAAGATTGGCAAAATGCTCCCTCCAACGAGTTTGAAGCTCAAGATTGGCAAAATGCTCCCTCCAACGAGTTTGAAGCTCATGGGCGTCTGCACAGGCCGTCCCGTCACCCTGGTGTATCATTGGCAACGGGTCCAGACTAAAAGGTTTCTTGCGCCGGTGAGCAAGCACGCGGTGTAGAGCCGCATATGCGTCTTTGGTTGGGGCCGTCGCGATGGTCTGGGCCAGGGCAGAGATGTGAGCATCACGGTCCTTGCGGCAGGCTTTTCGCAGCGCAGCACAGCCCGCCTTAAGCTGCTGCTGAAGGTGCGTACGGACATTGTCAGCCCTGGTGAACCATTGGCGGCCCGTGTCAGCCGCGTGCACAAAGCTGATGCGCAAACGCCAAGCCGCAAAACTGGCTGCCAGAGTGTGATGGGCGATGCGGCCCGTGAGGCGATGGAGTTCGCGTCTCATACGCGCAACCTGGCGCTGGAGGCCCCAAGTCTCATCTGTGATGTAGGCATGATGCGGTCTACGCACATGTTTCGTACTGATATTGGCAAGGCCCGATTGGACATGATCTGCGAGAATGGCAGCGTGCGCGTGCACGGAGACTCCCCACGGAATACAAGGGGCCTCCTTGAGGAGTGTCGCAATGCGGGTCTGACAGTCAGGATCAGCAACCACGTTGACGGGATTGGCACGCCTGCAGAGAGACCCAGACCGGACCCCTTCTCTCATGTGGAGGGTCACACCGACACAGACAGCCACATGGTCAGGAGTGGAATGAGCTGCATGAATGCTTGGATCACACCAGGAGGTGACCCGGCCTCGAGCCCAGAGCTCCGGGATTGCAACGAAGTCAGGCCTGCAGGTGTGCTTGCCATTTTTATGGGTGTAGGTGTGAGTCTCTCCGGTATGACAGGAATCAAAGGTGGCAGGCAGCCACAGGTCCGAGTCGGCCAGCAGAACATGGAGGTGCTCTCCTGGAATATCTTCAGACTCAGCAGCTAAAGGCCGGCCAATATGGCTAGAAACGACACTTCCCACAGATGCGTTGCAGTCTCCACCCAAGACAACCAAGGAGTCTCTGCGGTGCTGTCGTATAAGACGCTTGGTTTCGGCCCACCAGGAGTCCACAAGACAGGCTTCCGTGGCTCTGTGGGGGGCATGAAAAGCAACGAAAAGAATTGAGATGTCTCTGCCAGAAAATCGGAGAAGAACCCGACGAGTGTCAACCATAAGGACGGCGATAGCCTCCTTGCGGAAGGTCTCTACGCTTACAGTGCCATCCGGTCCGGCAGTCTTAGTGACAAGAGGGTGGCCAGCTCGGAGCCATATCTCGGTACCAAATTGCCCGCGCACAGATCCGGAGGCATAGCGCAAAAAGGGGCCACAAACAGACATGCCTTCGGCAGCCCGAGTTTCCTGGAGCATCGCGACATGTATGCCACCCTTGGCCAACTGGTCAGCTAGGAGGGCCGCTCTGGCCGGCTGGTACGCGAGGCCTTCCTCCGCACCAGGTCCAAGAGACAAGACGTTGAAGGAAGCACATTTGAGATTGAGGGTAGCACACCGTGGCTGGCCATCCGCGCCAGGGGGGGGCTGGGGTCCTCAAGGGGAAGAACGGCTCAAGCATCTGACTTGCGGACAGACCTGCGTGGGAATGGGCGCGGTGGAGACCCATGTCATTCACAGGAGGGAGGGCTGAGTTGCCCCTAAGTCGGGCAACAACAATGGCCGCCCGCTCCATACGCGGATGCACGGGGTCTAACCAGAAAGAGATGCTGCTCCGGCTGGCCACAACTCCACAGGAGACCCTATGCCTCCGGGCCGCGAATTTGGAGACAACATCGGCAATTTCGTTCCCCCAAATGCCAGCATGGCCTGGCGTGTACGTGTAGACATCTTCTTGGCCGATGGCCAGCTGCAGAAAAGCATGGGCCGCGCCCATGACACGCGGGAGCCCTTCGAGCTGAAATGTGCAGCGCCCCGCAGCCGCATCGAGGGCAGAAACGCAATCAGATCTGAAGTGCACCCTACGGCGATAAAACAGGTTGGTGCGAAGCACACCTGCCGCGAGCAAACCCGCGCATTCAGCGAGGTAAGGTGTGGGCCGCTCGCTTTCGGCACACAGGAACTGTGGTATTTGCCCGAAGGACAGAGACACCTCCTGAGTGGTCATGTCAACACAAATGACTGCCCAGCCAGCACGGGCGTGAGAGGTGCTAGAGGGGGGAAAGAAAGATCCGTCGGTATAAAGCACTACGTCATCTCGCCCAACCTCATTGGACAAGGAAGCCATAGCAGCCTGCTGAGCGCACCCGCTGAACTTAGAAATCGGTGCTCCCAGCTCTTCGACATCAGCCCAGCTATTAAGATCAGCAGGGGCGGAAAGGAAATTGTTCAGTTGGCCAACAGTAAAGCCAAGCTCCGTACTGCCAATGCATAGATACGAATCAGCAGACGCATGCTCCGGGAGCGCAGGAAAGAAAAACGCATGGCGTTGGACCTGCTGAACAGCAGGGCGAGCTGGGGTGGTTGATTGGCTGTCAGGGAGCATGGACTGAAGGCTCAAACGCACGGGTCCAGGCATCCCGGGGTGGCCGGCTGGCGGCATGGGTTGACGACGATGCTGCATGAGAGTCTCAAGCAAAGTGGCTGCCTCATACAAGGGATACCCCTGCATCTGCCGACAACTCTGCTGCAATAGGGTAACCATTTCACCGGTCAGCGGATCAGTTGAGTATTGGTCCCAAAGAGGACGCACAATGGGCCCTCGACACGGGGTGGGCAGAGGCCGACGTGCTCGTGGGACCTGCTGCTGGAACTTACCATAGGCACTCGCACGGGAGAGAACCGGGACCACCCGCTCTGCACACGTTTGCTGAAGGGGGATTGGTGCTGTCGGCGCGGCCTGTCCATGGGTTGCAAAAACCGACGCAGCACAGAAAAGGTGAAATCCGCAAGAGTGCATGGGCACCAAGCCGAAGAACACCGCACCAGTGCAAAAAACCAAGGTCGAGTCCATGGCAATGGCACTTACCACGAGCGCCAAAAGCAAGGGGCTCGTAAGTATCACATGGCGCCTATCTCGCCGGGCGGCCTCAGCTTTGTTTGTCAGGGTCCCTATTGGCCGGCTACTTCTCGGGTCGCATGCATGACCAGAGCCAGGTAGTGCGTATTGGCTGAGTACGGCACCGCCGTAGCCGATCAGCCCAAAAGCAATAAGGAGGAGGATAGGGGTGAGGCATCGCTTGCTGTCAACAACAGCACTCCAATGTTGAGCGATGCGCCACATGACTTCTACAACTCCAAGTGCATTGGGAGACTCTGCAGCAGCACAGGTCCAAATATCACAAGCATCACCGGCACCCAGCAATGTGAGGCCAACAGTGGCCTGAAGTACACGCCCACTGCGTTGGTCTGCTAGCGGAGAGCCATGGCCGGAGGGAGCTTGACGCCTGACCAAGGGTGCCGGCTGACCGTCAAGCTGCCCCGAGGCAGTAGCAGTGGTGTGGCCGTCATCTGACTCGAGTCGCGGACGGCAATAGGCCACAAGGACCTCACCGTCTTCCACGTATATCCATCTGCGGCCATCCTCATACCCCCAGATCAAAGCGACCCAGGGTGCAGCGAGGCAGGGACACACACCGGCTAAGAGTGATCTCTGGTCGACCCAACCGTCTAGAGATACAAGGGGGATCCATCCCCTGAGCAGGCACCGCGCATCAAGAAGGCCGACAGAAGGGCTGTCGTTGAAAGCCAAAGCGCTCCTGTCAATAGCTGCCACCACGGAGTGGCAGGGGAACCCAAAAATGGCGGCATCGACCGGGAGAGGCCTGGCTGGCGTGAGGCTAAGGGCACGAGGGTTGCACCGAAGCTTGACAGCAATATCCGCCTTATAGAAGGAGGATCGATTCGGTAGTAGCGCAAAGGCATGAGCACCGTCTGCACAAGCAAGCCAGTAGTGGTCGACATCATCAAGAAAATTAAAGGCAGGGCCAACGTGCCACGGCAAGTGCGTACAGAGCATGCTGGCCAAGGGCGCACTCCAAGGAGCCGCACCACCTTGCTCCGTAATGGTGATTGTGCTGCCATCCCGCAAGTCAACTGTTCCAGAACGCGCCAAGGGCCCTTGCATATCGCAGAAGACATCAACGTGCGCCTCAGGGGAAAGGCCCGCGAGATCAAGGAGAATGTCCCGATTGACACAGGCAGGCCCAACAACGTGGAAGACACGATGCCTGTACGCATACATATCAATGCAGACGCTGACGGCACCGTGAGTCCACTGAGGGCACGCGAGCAAAAGGCCCCAACACGGGTCCGGCTGGACAATGGTCGGCACAAGGCGTGGGAAGTCGTATGCCCGACGAACGTCACGATGGGCCTGGACACAGGCCAGGGCCGCTGTAACTGTAGTGGGCACAGATAAGGTGACCTCAACTGACTCAGAAACAAAGCCTGGCATCAAGATAGCGAAAGCAGTGTGCACTTGGACTGGGCAATCAGCCAGCGGTGACGCATCGGACTCACCGCGGTCCGTAGGAAGGCCTGTACCAGTTGGAAGCATTGAGGGCTGCTCAACATCATGTGGTGCATCATCTGAGAGTCGGGGTGACCGACTACGGTCATTCTCACCGGCCAGACTCACGGCCGCACCCTGGCCGGGGGACTCCAGAGGGTCGGCACCAGGAAGGCTCATACCATCGGACTCAGAGAAAGTAGCCAGCACTGCAGAAGCCGACTCTGTTGTGGTATCTTCAGGTTGGAACTCAACTCTGATGATCAAACCCTGGCTAACCATAATCCCCAAACCTTCGGGCGTCTCAATAATGTCAGCGCCCTTGAAGGCGACAAGATGAGAGTCCGGGCAGGTATGCAGGAACTGATCAGCAAGCACTTGAAGCGAGACAAAATCCTGATCAACAAGTCGCCATCGAAATGCTTGAAGTACGGGGCGGCAATCAAGGATCAAGACACGCCTGTGCTCACGAACTCTTGCGGGTGGCCATGGTACACAGGACAAAGCTTCTGCGGCGACCAGCACGCCACTTGATATGAAGCCACAAGCCATGTGGTCCCCCACCCGCGGGGTACTGGGCTTAAGAGTGGCCCGCCAAGGTTGGTAGTCCAGGGCTTCGAAGATATCCGTGCGAACGGACCGTCTGCGGCCTCCGCCTGGTCCCAAAATCTCCTCGCGGTGGTTCCAGCCCCCTGATTCCTGCAACATCTCAGAGAGAATCCATCCGTGAGGTGGGCCTTGCCCCGCAGGAACAACAGCCACAGTGAGGCCATGTCGCAGCTCAATCCACAGATCTGGTTCCAAGGGCTGCACAAGGCCGTGAACAAAGACATCATACTCGGCAGGCGCAGTTCTCCCAGCAACAAGTAACAAGGATGCCTTGTTGAGCCTGAGGGGGACCGCCGCTGAGAAGATACTCCTGTCCAGAGCGAGAAGGTTGAAAAGCACAACGACCCTGTCAACGCACCAAGCGGGTGCAGCCACATACACCGCACAGTGGCGTGCTGGCTGAGGGGCTGCCGGGAAAACCAGGTCAAAGCATTGCGCTTGGCTGGCATCCCTGACGTCCTCAAAGGCGGCACTGGCGTGCTCCACGCTGCATGGGATGGCCAAAGAGACCAAGAGCATGTCTGGGATATAATCAGGAGCATAGACCAGACACTGGATGTCAACGAAGGCACCTGCTTGGGCTTGGGCAACGTTAGCGCCTGGCTCAGGGACCGTAAAGACAGGCTCATCGACAGCAAAAGGCACGGTTCGCTCAACCTCAGCTAAAGAAAGCCCAGCACGAGCTGCCCTGGACACAAAACCAGCGTCAGACCCTAAGGGCGGGCCTGAGGGTCCCTTGGCGGCCTTAGCCGGCCAATCGCCTAGCGCGAGCAAACCCTCCAGGACCAAGCTGTCTGAGCCGATGTTCGGGTAGCTGCAGGCAGAGCCACGGCTGAAGGGCTGGATGCAGGCTAGAGAGTCAATCTCGACAGAAAGGTCAGAACCGAGGAAGCTGGTACAAACGGTATCTCCGAGATCAACCCGCTGGGGGACCTTAACTGGCAAAAGCTCCTTGGAAACCTGAAATATTCCTTGAAGTGTTGCCTTGAAGGCTCCGTAGCTAGATGTAGCAGACGGCGCATCTGGTGAAGGTGAGTGCCGGGGTGATCGGCTTCGACCGGCACTGCGCACAGGATGGCTTGACGGTTCCATGGGCGCAGTGGGGGGTCCAGTGGAGGGGTCTCCAGGAGCATCGTCGGGGCCTCATCATCAGGAGGAGCAGGGGGCCTGTCGGGCCCATCTGGGGCTTCTGAAGCACCTTCGTCATTGGGTGCCATCGTAGGGTGCGCACTGAAAACAAGAGTGGCATGACGCTCAATAAGCACCTCGGATCCGCTTATAACACCTCCGGCGACATGTACACAGAATCCATCCGGAATATGGATTGCAAATCTGGACAGAATAGAGGGTACATGAATCCTGAAGACATGGGCCAGATAGGCCTGCGGGTGGTGGCCTAATGGTCGGAAATCGAGGAACACCCAAATATCCCTCCGATGGCGGGTAAGCGGGTTGGTGGCTGACACTTTAGGGTACTCAAAGGCGGCCAAGAACCGATCACACGGTGTACCCTGAACGTCAAGGTCGCTAAAATGGTGCGAAGCACAAGCGATCCACTGTGAGTCGTCTTTGTCGACAACTCTGGAGACTGCCTCAGATATGCTTCTGCTAGCATGGTGCTGCTGCATCAGGAGATATCGTACGCCTTTGTACCACAAACAGACACTGGGCGTGTGCCTAGACCAGGGCATCTGGGAGAGGGGAACAAGTCCGTCCAGATCGGCAAGAGTGTCAGCCATCGTTACGGTGGGCGGCCGCTGGGTCTCAGGCCCCGCAACTGTCACCACATCGCCATGAGAGACCGTGAGCATGCTGCCCGGCCCAAACTCAAGAGGATTGGCACCTACAATGAACACCAGGTCATCAAAACCATAGCTTGTCAAGGGGTTCACAAAGGCGAGCAGCTGCTCATATGACACTGTGCGGGCCAGGGTGACTGGGAAGTAGTGCCCTCCGACCTGGGATGCATCTATGATCGCCGCTACATCTCCTGCCCCAGGGTGGTCTAAATGCGACGAGTAGCAGACGAACATTAGACATCCGCTGAAACGCAAGGGCTGGACTGGCACGAGCGTATCAAAATAACCTCCAAAAGCATCCTGCAACAGAGCATTCGCAGCGGCCTGAACATTAGCCGGAGCAGCAGGTTCTGGAAGGTGCAACGCCCAGTACTCCGGTTGGTAGTAGGGGGCATACAAGATCACTCCAACCCAACCAGGGCTAAACTGCGGCAGATCAGTACGCTCAAGTTTCAAGCGGTAGGCCGTATCACAGTCGATGCTGGGGTCCGGTCTGTCCGGGGTAGCACGGTGCTGCGGCCAGGGGTGGCTGCCATCTGAGTAGCGGCCCGCATTGTGTTGCGTCAAGCCTGGTGTGGTACCTGGGCTGCTTGGTCGCGAGGCATGGCTGCTGGGAGGCGGCAAGCTGCTTGGTAACGCACTCGAGACTTGCTCGGAAGCACGAACAAAAGCTGAGAGCCCAGGCGGGGCCGACCAAACACAGGTTGGCATGTGGAAGAAGCCAAGCCAAAGCAGGAGCACCCCGCACAACCCAGGACACGATCCAAAACCGGTACGGCAACGCCTCCGCGGCGGCTGTAGCTGCCAGCGGAAAACGGGCTTATTGGGAGAGGCAACCTCGAGGGAAGCCAGGGCACAGACGCGATCCTCGGCCCAAGGCAACAAAAGCGCACGACCGAGAGGGGATCGCTTGACGTCCAAGGGCCTAAGAAGGAGGCGCCACAGCATCAGTAATACAAGCCCGGCCATCGACATGAAGAAAGAAACCAAATAGTAGCCGATCTGCTCAAGGACACACAACCCAGAGCAGAGATGCTGGAAGGACGCCATCGTGCCACCAGACGGGCCTGACACACGGGCGACAGAAGTGCCAAGTGAGGGCGGGCATCCCTGAGCGACCGATATGCCTCTTTCGCGCTCCTCGCAGACAAAACTGGCAGAAAGATCGAACCGGAACGAAGCAGAGCAGCAACACAACCGATCGGACATGACATAGGTGGGCGGGCATCCCTGAGCAACCGATATGCCTCTTTTGCGCTCCACCATAGAACTGTCGGAAAAGGAAGTGCTGCCAGGCAAAGACACCGTCAATCCACTATCTATGCAGACGGTCACGGGGTGACTAAACCGAAAAACCCCTAGGGCGGGGGAACAAAGAGGCAACCAGGAAATCCGCTCAGGAACATCTGGTATACGAGCAGATCCACAAGGGGCGCTCAGGCGGCTGGGCGCTGCAGAAACACATGTGTGTAAGGCCCTGGAAGGGGCCGAAAGGTCGGGCTGTGCACCGGATAAGTCGCCAAAAGGGCAGGATTTGCGGGCCAGGCGGAAACAAGGGCCGCGGAGAAGCTCAAACCCCAATCGAGCTCCGCCACAGCAGGGCCTAGAGATTACAGCAGAGGTAGGGCTAGAGGGTCCGAACAGGGCCTCCCGCATATGTACACCCTGTACACAAAACAGAAGACTCCTACCCTTGCCCGTCACCATGGAGACCACCCATCTCACCGAGGGGTCAACAGCACTGCAGTGAGACACGCCGAGGGAGACTGCGGGACATAGACGCCTGAGTTCACCACGACAGGCGTCAGATGTCACCTCTGGCTCCACCAGCTGTAGCACTGCAGGCTCGACAACCTCACAATTCGCCTGCATCAGCTCAGAAGTCAAGCTGTACCACCAGGATCCGCTGGCTCTTCCGGGGGGGACAACTCGTCCTTGTCGTCGACAACGATAGCAGGAAAGCCCGGCTTGGCAGGGTCGATATTCCGCTCTCATCCAGTCTTGGCCGCGGCGACTGTCGTAGGCCGGAAAGGCAGTCGAGGGAGGTTCCTGCCGCGGCCAGGCACCACGCCAAAACTTGTAGCCATAGTTTTGGCCACCTTGGTGTCCGCTGCTGTTCTTGGCACCCCATCCTTGCTTGCCCATCGAGTGTCCGTGATGGGTCGCCAGCAAATAAATGTCCTTGTGCCTCGGCCCCTGACCAAGAGGCGGTGCTGCACGCAGTCGTTTGCGTGCTCGGCTGCACTTTGCCCGTGCGTGGCGATGCCACGGGGGAGAACGCGGGTGCAGAACAATGGCTCGAGAGAGCGCAGCGAGAAATCGGCGTGTATTACGCCTGGGGCTACCAGCAATCCTCCGTAGAGGTCTTCTGAGCCCTACATACATACATACATACA
>CAJNDV010034332.1:216-18195 GCA_905221635.1 Symbiodinium sp. CCMP2456 | reverse complement strand
GTAGTAGTAGTAGTAGTAGTAGTAGTACTAGTACTAGTACTAGTACTAGTACTAGTACTAGTACTAGTACTAGTACTAGTAGTAGTAGGAGTAGTAGTAGTAGTAGTCGTCGTCGTCGTCGTAGTAACAGACCTTCCCCTAGAAGGCCCATAGCAGCAATAAGAGCCTAAGGGTAGTAGTAGCAGCAGTAACCATAGAAGCAGCTCCTGATGTTGTTACTATGGTAGTGGTAGTACAGTGGACGCCGAAGAGTCGGAACTGCGGTTTAGGGTTTAGGGTTTAGGGGCCGGGAGATTGACCAAAAGCATCCTTCAACCTTGGGCACTATGCGACATTTGCTCAGGAAGTTTTAATGTTGTGTGTACAGGAAAGATGGAAACTTGCATGTACGAGGAGCATCTTGAACTTGAGCCGTTTCCAAGCAAGTCTTATGAAGCCCTTGAAAGTGTACGGAAAGATCAACAAAGCAATCGGAAGCGCTGTGACGCTGTTTTTATGTGTTGAGACGTGTTGAGAATTTTGGGTGGAATTAAGTCAAGTGAGGAGAGTGATGAGAGGCTCAGTTTCGGGTCTTTGATCTATCAACTCGATGAGAGGCCTTAAACCCTAAACCCTTAGCCCCTAAACCCTTAACTCTAAATTTTAAACCCTAAACCCTAAACCCTTAAACCCTTAAGCCCTAAACCCTTCGCTGAGGTTTACGTCTTGAGGCTCCAAACTGATGGCCTTGAGACGACAAAGAGGCTTCGATTCACCACCAAGTCTTGCAAAGTCCCCGCCATTTTCGAGAGTTCCCAACATCCTGGCCACGAGCCATAGTAGTGGTTCACAGTAAATATCGGGGCCTAAAATTACTATTTTGGGTTCCTTATATACTAAAATATAGTCTAGTATACCCCAAGACCGTATTCCAATTAGTTAGCCCCGTATAACCCCTGTTATTTTTGTTTGTTGTCGTTCACTTTGGCCTGATGCTCGTTTCTAACTCTCTTGGAGTTAATTTTCAACCTTACTTCGCGTGGAAACTGAACAAGCGAAGTGTGAGTTGAGGTGAAGACGTTAGGTAGCAAACTTGCACGAACCAGCGGACGCTCTGGTCGTGGTCCGCATACTATACCGTAGTATACTATACTATAAACAATACTATACTATACTATACGATACTATACTATACTATACTATACTATACTATAATTAATATACTGTATGATATGATAATACTATACTATATACTATGTTCTACTGTACGAAACTATACTATACTGTACTGTACTACTAGATGATACCATACGATATTACACTGCCCAAAAGTTGGGAATCCGATAGTCTCAAACCTTAACAGTATTGTATAGGGCATCTTAGCACGGGTTGTCCTTAATCCGGTTTCCAACTTTCGGAGGTTTAAGGTTTAGGGTTTTCCGGTTTCCAACTTTTTCGGGTTTAGGGTTTAAAGTTTTCCGGTTTGAAGCTTTTTGGGGGTTTACAGTTTAGGGTTTTTCCGGTTTCCAACTTTTTGGGGGTTTATTGGTTGCGGATAGTAGTTATCTAGGTTAATATTTGGGGGAGTGTATACGATTATTAGGTACTTGGGCCCTTAGTGCTATACTATGCACTAAACCCTAAACCCTAAACCCTAAAGCCTCAACCCTAAACCCTAAACCCTAAAGCCTCAACCCTAAACCCTAAACCCTAAACCTACTATGAACTTGGCGGCTTGCTGGCTATTGGCTGCAGGACCCGTGCCACCGGATCGACGGTTGCATGAGCGGCACATTGTGAAGCTTGCCTTAACAAGGTTTAGGGTTTAGGGTTGAGGGTTTAGGGTTTAAGGGTTTAGGGTTGAGGGTTTAGGGATTTAGGGTTTAAGGGTTTAGGGTTGAGGGTTTAGAGATTTAGGGCTTAAGGGTTTAAGGGTTTAAGGTTTAGGGTTTAGGGTTTAAGGTTTAGGGTTTAGGGTTTAGGGTTTAGGGCAAGCCTTGATGTCGGATTCTGTAAGGGCACCGAAACCCCAGTCTACATTACCTCAGTACTATAGAAGCCTTAGGGTTTAGGGTTTAGGGTCCTTTCTATAATCATAGTACCCTCAACCCTAAATCATAGTATACTATACCCACCAAGCCCAATTCTAGTTATTCAGGCCCCTACCTATAGCCTCCATTGTAGTTCCTTTTTTTGGTATAACCAATTTTATAAATTAGGATCCTATAAGGTTACCCCAAAAAGGAACTACTATGGAGACTATAGGTACATCATCGTTTCTTGCATTTGGAGCCTCGGCCCCTGCCTGCCGGGGTTTTAAGGAGCATACGGTTGATGATAATAAACTCCTGCATTACCCTATGATCAGGGATAGACCAGAAGTCCCATAGTTCAGGGTCCTTAAGGGAATGCAGGATTTAGATCATCAAAGGGTTTAGGGTTTAGAGGTTTAGGAGGGGGTTCAACTTCGAAGGGTCAGCAGAAGCTTTGACCTTAGGGCCTTCGGGTCTAAGACAGGGGGCCTTAATGCTTAGAATAGGGGTTCCTTTAAAGGGATCCTTAAAGGTTTCTATGAAGGATCTATGGTAGGGTTCTATATTAGGGGCCTTAATTTTTAGAATAGGGGTTCCTTTAGAGGGATCCTTAACGGCTTCTATGAGGGATCGATGGTAGGGTTCTATATTAGCGGCCTTAATAATTAGAATAGGGTTTTTGGGCCCATTATACTGTAAGTATAATAAGGAGCCCCCAAACTAGTGGTGGTAATTATTTAGCGCCTATATTACCAATAGTCTCCATTGTAGGTCCTGCTTTTGTTTAACCATTTTTAGATTCAGGATGCTATAAGGTAACCCAGAAAAGGACCTACGATGGAGTTTTAGGCTGCGGCGTGTGTCGACATGAGGACTCTCCGGGAAGTTCTCGGGACACCTTCTAAACTCAGCCGAACTTTCACAACATGGTGGTGCTTCTTACTTTTCGGTTGACATTGTACCGGGCCGCTATATCCCTAAGGGTCCAAGTACCTCATAATCATATACTCTCCCAAATAGTAACCTACATTACTATCCGAAACCTAAGTACCAGATTATTGGGTCCTTTGGACCCTTGGGGTATTGATGTTGAAGAATCCTGAGAATTGTGGTGCATATCTCAGGGTCCCCTCTCTTCAACAACTCTCATCTGGCACCTCGTGAAGTTTAGAAGTTTAGACATGCCCAGAAACCCAAATGCTTGTTGAGGTTATAGAGGCTTAGTACTTCGAGTGTACGGGTTAAGGCTAAGGCTTTTGGGTTTTAGGGGTTTGGGACTTTAGCATTGAGGGCTTTGGGGGTTGAAGGCTTTAGGGAATTAGGAATTAGGCTTTCTGGGTTTAAGGTGTAGAGTGTAGGGCTTCGGGTAGCATTACTGTACCTACTTCTGATGGACACAATGCTGTGTTCTCCGTCTTCGGCAGTAATAACCGCTATTCCGTGACATGTCCAGGGTATAGCGGGAGCTTCATAAGGAGTCCTGCAAAGGTCATTAAGATGCTACTTGCAGTTGCTGTTGAACAGCACGGTCCTGACACCCCCCCCTCAAAAAAACAAAATGCAGCCCAGATGCCACACAGCCCTAAGCTCTACAGCATAAATCATCCGTACCTTAGTAGTCTATGCATCATCCGCCACGGACCCGAAGTCGACGACCCCTTGCCTGGCCTAAGGAAGATGAACAGGTTGCGGGAGGACGTGGCTTGCTCAGTTTGGGTTTAGGGTTTAGGGCTCAGTTTTCTGAGAGCTCCAAAACCGGAAGCTTAATCTAGGGGCCTTGATAATGAGAATAAGGTTCCTTTAAAGGGATCCTCAAAAGGGTTCTATAAGGGATCTATGATAGGGCTCTATATTAGGAGCCTTGATAATTAGAATAGAGTTTGGGGGATATTATACGATCATCATATTAAGGAACCCCCCCCCTAAAACCCTATTCTAATTATTAAGGCCCCTACATTTAGCTTCATATCATGTTTCAAACTCTAACCTGTGAGCATGACTTGGCTTCTCCGCAAACTTGAAGCCACCATGACCCAGAACGTTGCAAACCGAGGCTTTTGGCCATTCGGCCTCGTCATGATGACCATGGTTAAACTTATAGACATCTAGGGCCGGACGGGATTAAGGGTTTAGGGTTAAATCTGCGGGCATAAATAATTACCAATACTATTTTGGGAGTCTCTTATTATATTTTTCTATACCATTTATACCATACCCCCAAACCCCATTCTAATTATTGAGGCTCCTGCATCAGGGCCTTTATTCATCGGGTCTCGAACAGGTGTTCCGAGGAGCAAGCAGGATCCACGAAACAGTCTCAGGAGTCCAAAGCGCTCAAAGTGTCAATAATGTAGGGGCCTTTATTAATTCGAATAGGGTTTGGGGGATATTTTTACTACAAGTATAATTAGGAGCCACCTAGAAAGTAGCAGTTGATTATGTAGGGGCCTCAATAATTAGAATAGTGTTGTTAATTAGGCACCACCAAAATAATAAGAGTTGATTATGTCGGCCCCTATATGAGGAAGTCCCATCGGGGTAAAGTCGTTACTAGCTGAGAACCTGGACCTGCAGGGATTGTCGGGTGTCATTTAGGGTCTATAGGGTTTAGGGTTTTAGGCTTTAGGGTATAGGGTTTAGGGTATAGGGTTTAGGGTTTAGGGTTTAGAGGTTTAGGGTTTAGGGTACACGTGCAGTGGCAGTTGTACTGGCGCTGGTGCCTGTGGTTCTCGCTATCGCAGTGCGTAGTTTAGGAGGACAAGAGCGACGAATGTAACCATTCTGCTCAAGCGTGCTTGCTGGCGCAATACTTGAACTGGCAGGCAGGAACTACCACGATGGCAGTATCAACGATACACAACTAGCATGAACGCTGCTATGCCTGTCGATATGTGTCATCCCCACCCCTCCACCCTGCTCATCCCTGCCACACTGCCAGCTTGGTCCACAGGTTCTTGCCCACAGAGCCATATACCCAATAGAAGCACGGAATTTTCCCAAGAACTACAGATGCCTCCTGAATATGATTTCTTGGACTGCTGTTAAGAGGTATTGCGCTGTCTGGGAGGCTCTACACCACAGGCCTTAATACTGCAAGCCAAGTCTTCCGGGCTCATGCCACTTTAAACCGTAAACCCTACACCGACCAAGGTAGCTCAGGCTCCTCGTGCATTTGAGGCGGGACGTTCTAGTAAGGAAAGTTCGGGACGGTGTGTTGGAGAATCTGGTTGAGAAGGTTCTACCCGAACCCTAAACCCCAAACCATGGTGAGTCTGTCGCTATGTGACGGCCATGTCTCGGATTTGTTGCAGGGTTCAGGGTTTGGGGTAAAGGGTTCAGCTTTTAGGGTTTTGGGACTGTACGTAGAGTTGTTTTGCTGAGCAGTGCAACTAGGCGACCTCGTCTCGAACTGCTCTCGCCACTGCGAGGGGCTTTGGGTTGCAAATCCCCTGGGAACCTAAATTCACACCGCGAATATTCGTTTACTAGAGGCAGTGGTGCTTGCACTGATGACAGTGGTCCCTAAACCCCTAAACCACTAAACCCCTAAACCCTCTAAACCCTTAACCCTAAGCCCCATGTGAAGGTCAGACCCTAAAACTTCAAACCCAAGCCCTCTAGGATCCAAAATCTAACATCCAAAATCCAAAACCCAGAATCCAAACCCCAAACCCAAAATCCTAAAAACAAGAAACAGATTGCAAAAAACACACCAAACCCACAATCCCAAAACCTAAACCCTAAGCGGCCCGCAGCAACCGGAAATCAGCAAAACCAGGTGGCCTTGGAAATGGTTTTCGAGAAAGGAGTAAGCATCGCGAAATCGACAACTTTTGAGCTTTTGTGAGGTTCCCTTTTTTTCAGCGGCTCGCAGCGGCCGGATCCAGATTTGTCCAGGAATCTTCCGAATTTGTATTGGGAAAACAGCATTCTGAAGTGTTTTTGGCAGATGCAACGATTCTTTGTTCTTTCTGGAGCTTCACACCCGTTTCGACGGCTCCGATTGCCGGATCTAGCAAATCACGGATCCTTCGAAATGGCTTTGGAAAAGAGCGCTCTGGAAAAGAATTTCACCCGTTTCGACGGCTCCGATTGCCGGATCCAGCTAACAAGAACACTCTGAAGCCTTTTTAGCAGATGAACGATTTTGGTTCTTTTCTGCTTCACACCCGACACGGCTCCGATTGTCGCATCCAGCTAAATTCATGGATCCCCCGAACTGGCTGGGAGAAAAAAGAGCGCTCTGGAAAAGGAGCGTTTTGCAGCAAAGTGCAAGGATCTTGCGAATTTTCTTCGAGAAAGGAGATCGAGGGCGATCCAAAATCGATTTTTCGAACCGCATCGAAGCTGATCCAGCAAACTCCAAGGGTCCTCCGAAATGTGTTCGGTAAAAGAGCATTTGTGGCAGATTCGACGATTTAGGTGCTGTTGTGGGGTTCCTCCCACCCGACGGCTCCGGCGGAGCCTTGAAATCGCTTTGGACAAAGACCGCTCAAAAATGGTGCTTTGGCAAGAAAACTTTTTAGGCATATTCAACGATTTTGGTGGATTGTGAAGCTGCACCCGTTTCGACTTCTCCGATTGCCGCAGCCAGCTAAATCCAGGGATCTTCCGAAATGTCTTTGAGAAGGGAGCTCTGGTGGTTAATTCGAGAATTGTGTTTCCTGTGTAGGGTTCCTTGTTTGGCACACAACTTCCTAATCATTTCTTATCGAGCATCTGCCCGCAACTTAAGTTGCATCTTTTGGCTACAACTTCCGCGCAATTTACAGCCAAACCCGGTCCTCTGACGTTCAGACTTGCTTCTTGTTGCGTATGCGTATGTTTGTATGATGTTGCGTATGCTTGTATGATGTAAAAAAGAAAAGAATCAGAAATATGAAATTGGATACACAACGAACCTCGGGTGGGTCGGGCGGGCAGCAAGCAGCTGCGTGTCAGGCGGCCTGGCACACCCGTAAACCTTACACCCTAAACCTTAAAGCCCTAAACCCTGATGATCCTTGCTTAGTCAGGAGATTGTATCAGGCCGACGCAGCTACAGTTCCAACCCGACTTATGGCGGCATCTAATCCTCGTCGTACTTCAGGGCTAACGTACAGGCTTCAAGCTTTACGTTATAAGGTTTGGGTTTAGGGTCTAGGGCTTAAGGTTTACGTTATAAGGTTTGGGGTACTTGCAACCCTAAACCCCATGATTTGGGCTTTCTCAGGGCTTTGTAGGTGCCAGGTTCAGGAGAAGCTGACTTCGGTTTACTGGTGGAGGTATCAGTTTTCCGGCACTAACATCGGTGGTTCCTTCAAACAGATACGAATCACCAGACTGCACCACTGTTTGGCGAATACCTGGAGGCCCAAATTGGTGCGTGCGCAAACCCTGAGCGATTGGCCTCTAATGTAACACAATCCAACATATCATATTGTGGTACAATATACAAGATAATCTAACAGAATGTGATACAGCCTAGTATGATACAATATTTATAAACTAGTGCCATGTAACAGAATAAAACATTGTATGATATAGTATAATGGAGTGGGCCTTGGAAAGCCTGGAGATAAAGCCCTCTCTCCGCCCTCCAGCAGCCGAGGCTTGTGTCGAGGAGTGAGCAGTCCACTGGCAACCTACTTTCCTGATCGGAATATGTGGCTTTCGGAACAGTTCTGCAGGTCCTGCTGCCCTGTCTAGAATGTCTAGTTTAGGCACCAGGAAATCTGTTGCGCAACATGAAGGTTCATAGAGGATTCCATTTAGGGTATAGATCATAGGTGAAAGACGGGGCAATGTTTTGTTTAACTCTGCGTATATCCACCCACTCGACTTGAAGCAAACCCCAAAATCTGAGTATGATTTGAGCTTCAAGAGGCTCATGCCAGTACGGTCGGATGTTTTGCGGTGTTATAGGAGGCTTTGGGTATTTGTCTAAAGTGCGAGGTGTTTAAGTCTAGGGCTTGCAAGTCTGTATGACGGCTTTGAAGGCTTTAGGGTCCTCTTCTTTTGTTTGAGCCCTCCACGTAAACAGTCGAATTTCGGGTTGGAGGTTTAGTTTGGTCGTCATCAGCCAGGTTTCTAGAGTGATTCGGAACTTTGGGGGGTGTAGCTGAGAAGTTGATTTACGGTTGGGGATTTCGGTTTCGGCCATATCTAGACCCCCACATACCGCTTCTATTATGGCCGAACTCTGAAGAGTTACAAGAGCTATACAGGGTCCCCGTAGGGCTTCGGGTTTGGGATGTGGCTTTCTTTGTGGTTTCGGGAGGTCGTTCCGAGGCTGACGACGTGGAATCGGTTTAGGGTGAGCCACACAACGCATAATGAGTTCTAGAAGCCCCACCCATGGTCCCGGCCGCTGAAATGCTAAACCGGAACCCTAAATCCCTAAATTCTCAACCCTAAACCCTAAATCCCTAAGCCCCTACATCCTTGAATCCTAATCCGCAAGCTGCAACTGTCCGATGCCTGAAGCCCGACGTACCGACTGAACCTCATGCGCTACGTTGCGCCTTGTGCCTAGAAGGCCCGTTGGCTATCTCGTTGTATGCATGTATATATATATATATATATATATATGCATATGTCAATGTACATATTAGGGTATAGGGTGTATATATTTATATAGATAGATAGCAGCCTGACTAGGCATACGATGCATTCGTTTTTTTGTTATAGCTTTGGTATGACGTTTCCCGAAGCCTTACTCCAATTATAACCCTAAACCCTAAACCCTCATCTTTTCTGGCCCATATATTAGCCAGGCGAATCCTTTCCCGTAGGAAGAGCTCTGAGCCCCGGCCCCCCAGACCCTGTTGGACGGCTTCACTCCCAGAGAACCCAATACAGCTTAATTAAGGAATATAGCTTAAATTATTAGGAACTTCATATTATTATTTAAGCTACATTCCTTATTTAAGGAATATTGGACTCTCTTGGCTTTGCATGCTCCCTATAGATAAATCCTGACATCTACTTGTATGTCTAAATAAACCCTAAACACGACATCCTAAGCCCTAAGCCCTAAGCCTAAACCCTAAACTCCTAAACCCTAAACACTAAATCTTAGACTGTATGCTGCACGGCCATGAGACCCCTGGTCTGATATCATTGTATTGAGGTGGTCTGTTGCGGCCGGTTTAGGGTTTGGGAGGGGGGGGGGGGCAGCAGGAGTTTCCATAGGGCTCCAAGTATACAAATAGTACCTACCTTGGGGTCTAAAGTCTGCAAAAAAGTACTTACTTTGTGCTATTTGGAGCCCCAGAGTTTGAGATTTGTAGAGTTAGCCACGCAGGACCAGGCCTCAGCGAGTTCACACACCCAGATTCAGCATGCTAGCTGCGCCAGGAGCTCCGGATGACCAGAATGCTTGGTTAAACCCTAAACCCTAAACCCTAAACCCTAAACCCTAAACCCTAACTCACTTGAGCGCCAGCATGTTTTGCAGCATGGTCTCGTTCGTTGTCAAGTATTCGAGTGGTACCTCCGCAGTTCTTAGCATTGGAGTTGTGCTGACACCATGAAGACGACATAGACGTTGACGATTGGTTTTATCATGGTCTGGGTCCTTGTTGGATACAACTTCGCATTTTTGTTGCAATAAAAGCCAAGAAGGATTCACAACGATCATGTTGAATAAAGCCCCAACAGGGAGCCAGTGGTGATTACGATGAGGGCGACAGAGAATGACGAAGCTCGTGATGCTCATCGCGAGAAGGGCCATGAGGATGAGGATTAGGGTTTAGGGTTCAGGGTGGTAATATATAGATGCTGTTGTTGACGAGGAGTTTGTTTATTTTCGATGAGCGACCACGACGACGAACCGATTGACCCGAAAGCCTTAAATCCAAACCCTTGAACCCTCAACCAAGATTCTAGTGATGTGTTAGGGTTTAGGGTTTAGGGGTGGCACCGTGATCTCGATGTCATCAGTGGACAGCAAGAAACAGCAAGCATGCCTTGTCCCAGACTCCAGTAACATAGGGGCCTTAATAATTACATATACTGTTTTCCCGGTTCCTTTTCATAAAGGTAGTAAAAATGTACCCCAAAACCCTATTCTAATTATTAAGATCCCTATATTAGAGTCGTAGATGCTAACGCATAACCCTTGAGCTGCTGCCAGGGTTTTCTCAAGGATAGCTGTCGGGGTTACTGTAAGCTTGATGTAGGACTCGCTATACAGTATAGGGTTTGGGGTTTAGGGTTTAGGGTATACTCTTAGGGTGTTGTTACTGTAAACTCCAGGAGCAACTGGCTCAGCTTAGTCTTTGGGAGGTGAGTCAGCTTGCTGTATCCGCCTCTCGAAGAGAAAGTTTGGGCCATGGAACGTTTCGTGCGGGGCGGGACAAGTTGTGTCCTAATCTGCGCCTGCCCATTTAGGATACTTTTTGGCGGTTAGAGCAAGGTCCAGCGCCAATCCCTGGAGCTTGACCTGTTGCCTTCTTGGGCTGCGCCAACTTTACCTTCTAAAGCAGCCCGAAGCTTGATCCGTGGGCGCCAGACACCTGGAAACGAGAAAATCCACCACAAAATGCAGCCGACATGAATACTGAATAGAGGGCCTTAGTCGTTGGATCAGAGTGTCAGGGCCTATTGTGGCTAGCCGACCCCCTATATCAGGTGATTTAGGTATGAGGAGTTTTTGTTGCGACTAGTTCCCGGAACCTGGACCTGAACCCCAGCCCTTGTCTCTTGGCGTTTTTCTGGTTGGCTCTTAGGACTTTAATTGGGTTTCTATGTGAACTATAATAAGGAAGCTGAAGTTTAACTTTTAGGAGGGGTTCAGAAGGCAGCCCTTGTCTGAAGTCCAACCTTAACAACTGAGCCCTAAAGCCCAGTCCTTTTCTGAACTGCTAAACTCAAGTGGGTAGTTCTCTAAATTAGGGTTCCTTGTGGGTTCTTTTTATACGGGTGCCGTGCCGTACTGTATTGGGGAACTAAACGGGACCCTAATTTAGAAAACTACTCAAATGCTAAAACCAAAGCCCGCGTCCTTTGCTGAAGCATTTGCAACTAGACACTTGACCCTTGACGCACAATTCTGAACCCTGAACAACAAAGTCTATCCCAAACCCCACTTCCTAGCAGATTTGGTTTAGGACTCCACTTTCGGAGTCCTTGTTCCTGAAAAAGGCATCAGGGTTTGTTTGTGTTTTAGTCTTGACAGTTTAGGGTAACCCCCGCACCCTGGTTACTCTCGACGCGTGTTGCCCGGAAAGTGGATTACTGGGTGATAAGTTTTATGTACTGTCAGGCTTACATAGGGTGTAAGGAGTTTAAACCCTAAGCCCTAAACCCTAAACCCTAAACCCTAAAACCCTAAAACCCTAAAGCCCTAACACCCTAGACCCTGAACCCTAAACCCTAAACCGTTGCTGCCGCCAGTCTGGAGCCTTGATCCGAGCTTCGTTTCGCTGCGTGTTACACGCCGCGTAGGAGCTACAAATCCGAGGGGCCGTTTTGGGTTTAGGGTTTAAGGTTTGGGGGACTTAGATCCCAGTAATACCGGTGGGCCAGAAGACCTACCTTTCTGAGGAACTATTTATAGAAACTATAATAAGAGACCCTAAAGAGGGTGAGTCTTTTCGGCTACAGGCAGTGATGGGTTATAGACTGTAGGGGTTCCGGGGTTGAGGGGTTTGATCTGGTCCCTTGGTAGGCTGACGCCTTCGTCTTCCTGCCTGTGACATCGTCATTGACGGCCACTGGCACTTGTCACTGGTCTTGATGCGCTGAGCTGTCCACCAAATCTCCGAACCCTAAGCTGAGAGCCCTCCACCCCAAACCCTAAACTCAGCCCTAAACTGTGGAGTAGTGGGTGGGGTTAGATGTCCATGAAATTCAAGACGATTTCGCCGAGGGGGAGGCTACTGGACGAAAGCTCCGGCGACCCTCGGCTCGGCAAGGACATGAACATACATTTATACATGCAGACACGGGTGTATACAGCTGATGTAGATGCGTACTGCCCCACAGCCCGAAGCTTAGGGAAAGGAAGAGTGTGCCGGGGCCGACAGGGGTTCCGCTCCTAGGTCCTAGCACTACATTGCTGGATGTCGAGTGTTAGGTTTAGAAGGTTTAAGGGCAGTGACATCAATACCCGGTTCTTTACTGCAATCTAGTTATGCTTGATGACAGCTGTGCGGCGCATCGGAAACTTTCCAGCTGACTTTTTGTCGACCAAGCACGGGCATGCTCAAACTATTCTCTGCTCAGATTGGCTAAACCCGGAGCCAGATTTGTTGAACACATGTGCGGTTCAGTTTCTGGCGCAAACACACAACTTTAAGCTTTAAGCCCCCAGTTTAGAAACCTAAACCCTAAACCCTAAACCTAAACCCTAACCCCAAGCCGATCGATTCGCCTGTCATGTGGGCCTCCCAACTTGGGCTCCTTTGCAGGTTCGAACCCGAGGCTTAACGAGGTTGTTTTTGGGGACATTTTTTATTTTCCGGTTTATAAGGGACCCTTTATATAAAAATATTTTTCAGAGGGTTTAAAGGCCAACCCAGTTAAGCAACTCTTACCCAGAGCCTCCAAAACCCCTTTAATTAAGGAATATACTTTGAACTATAATAGGAACCCTAGTACGATTTAAGGTATATTCCTTAATTAAGGGGTATTGGAGTCTCTTGGTAAGGGATACACAACCGTTTAAGGTTCCGGGTTTGCTGTTTTTTGGGCAAAGCCAGGGATGGACGGAAGGTAACAGAGCCGTCATGCTCGAGCGCGAGAAGACTAAGTGCAGCAAAGCAGCAAAAATGCCCAGAGGCGCGGGCTCCGTAAAACCCTATCTCTAAACCCCTCAACTTCCTAATCCGTGGTCCACGTGTTCGGATGAGTCTAGGCCCACTGGGCCCTGGCTTCTGGGGAGAGCCGTTCTGCCCTTGCTTGCGTATATTCTTCGATGGAACGCCACTCACAAGAAAGCAACCTCGGCGTGGGGGGAAACGAGGAAAACTTTGGTGGGCCCACTGGAGCTGGGCGCCACCTAGTCCATCATACTACTTGAAACCCCATCATACTATATCTATGCGTGAAGGCTTTGGAGTTCAGGTGTATGTCGAACTGGTTTCGATGCACGCAAAGTTCCTGGATACGTTGAGCTTGGTGCAAACCGGTATAGCCGGTTTGGTCCCGCTTGGGGTTTACAGAACTGGTTTTTGGGTTTTGGGGATTTAGTTTAGTTCGGATGCTGGTTGGCGTTTATGGGGCCAGGGTTTTGGGTTCGGGTAACCCCAAACCCAAAATCCCCGCACATTCCAGATTGAGCTTGCAAGACGTATCGTTTTGGCCGTCGCGACCTCTCGGGAGCTAAAACCTCAACCAGAAACGAACTTCAAAGCTGTACCACCTCGGGACTCGAAACATTCAGCCCTAACCCTAAATCCTAAGACCTATAAACTCCGGACGCTAAACCCAAACCCTAAAACCTAAACCCTAAACACTAGACCCTAAATCCTAAACCTTAAACACCAAACCCTCAACCCTAAACTCTACAACCTTGTGGTTGAACCATGTGTGGGTGTCGGTTGGGGGGGGTTTTGGCCGAATCCCCGCACCCTTGGGCTCGGTTCTCCAGGGATCCGGGTTTAGGGTTTAGGTTTCAGCAGCTCCTGTTCGAGCTGTCTCTAGTCGAGCTCGCTGTTTTGGAATCGGAATCATCCCACCCAGCCACAGAATCCCATAACATTAAGAAACCATTTTAGTTCTCTCAAGCCCTGAAGCATAAATTCTTATAGTTATAAAGCTCAAGCCAGTCCAGAACCATATACAACCATGAAAACTAGATCCTAAACCACACTGTAAAGCCTAAATCCTGAACCCTATAGCCTAAATCCGACACCTAAGGATGCTATAAGCCATTTTTTGCCTTTGCCCGCGAACTCTCCGGACCTTCATAAGTGCTTTTCAGATAAACCGGAAGCTTATAGAATGCTTCTCAGACAACCCTGAAGCCTAAATCCTAAGCCCCAGAGCTTCAATCCTAAATCCTAAGTGCTCTACACTCCGGGTTTTTGCCTTTGCCCGCGAACCTTCCGGACCTTCAAAATGGCTTTCGGACAACCCTAGAGTCTTACAAAATCCTTTTCGGACAACCAGAACGCTTAAATCTGAAATCCTAAGGCCTAAATGCTGAACCTCGATCTAGGGCCTAACTCCGGGACCCTATAACATAGACCCTAAATGGGGGTTTCCGAAAATAGGGGACCCCATATAGTGACCTAAATAGTAGGATCCTTATTATAATTTATTAACTTACCCTGATGTGTATATTTCTTGCCCTGAATTATCAAATAATATTATAAGGACCCCAAAGTAAGGTACTCCTTATTTTCGGAAACTCCCAAATCCTGAACCCTAAGCATGAAGGTCGGGGGGTCCAACTTGCCTTAACCACGAATTGCCGAAGGTGGTTTAGGGTTTAGGGTTTAGGGTTTAGGGTGTAGGGTTTAGGGCGTCTAAACCCTAATCCCTAAACCCTAAACCCTAAACCTTAAACCCTAAACCCTAAACCAAACTTGCCTTAAAAAAGGCGGTTCGTGGCCAAAGGCTGGGCAAAGACACGGCCACGAACCGTCATTGAAGGCAAAGTAACCCCCGACCCTGTTCCATTCGTAGTTTACAGCAAGACTACGTATATGTTCGATAAACAGGTTTAGGAGGAGCTCCTATCGCGAATCTGATGCTCTTCTAGGGGTTCTTTGAGGGTTCTTTCAAGGGCCTTTTTGCGAGGAATCTAACAGGGTCTATCTGTGATCTGGGAGATATTCTTTAAGAGTTGCCTTGACGGGATCTGTCGCAGTTCGGGGCGTGGGAGTTGGAGTGTCGGGTGAGACGTGGCATTTGGTTGAGCGTGGAGTGTTTAGGGTTTAGGGTTTAGGGTTTGGGTGTGACTTGCACAGAGTTGCAGCAGGTCTCTGTAATCCAGCTACTACTGTAAGGGATGAACGTTTCCTGGCGATAGGCTTTGGGTGGCGAGATGCCGGACCTTTCGAATCGAATCCTTCATATGCACCATATCTGAATGTAGCTGACAACCGTGTAAACCGTTCTGAAAATCTGCCAGCTTCTATTTCGACCCTCCCCCCACTCGCCGGGCCACACTGTTCTCCGAGATTGTGTACAGCTTGCCTTCGGCAGAGGGTGCTGCCACTGAGTTTGGTAAAGCTTGACAGTTTCTGGTCAACAACTATACATAGCTAAAGCAAAATACTATCAAGGAGCATACTCTATCCCTGCAAACTTTGAGTATCCTGCCTTCTCAGAAGTATGGGCGGGGTTGCGTTGTTTCGAAAGTGCTTCAACCGTATAAGCGGGTTATCTAAACGAGCTCTATAGGCTGACTTATCCCTATCACACCATTCTAAACCATCGTCGTGGAAGCTGCAATACAGGGTCGGAATCTTAGGAGCCCAGTAGGTAAACTTATAAACTTTTTCGTGTATTCAACCCCCTACTAAAAGAAAAGTTTAAACTTTTTTGGGCCAGGGTACTGTACTTGGCTTAAAGGAAATAGTTGTTGATGGTATTACCTTCTAACCCCTGCGTAGAGTTACACTGTAATCTGCCCCCAAATCCTATTAAGATAGCCTAAACCCCACAAGCGCCTATAAGCCAAGCCTAAACGCAACCCCTATAATTCGGACAGCAATATCTCAGCGGCAGCTCCGGGTTTGCTCCTGAAGAGGAAACTTGCCGTTTTTCGCATCTGTTGGCATGATCACTGGGGGATAGCGCTCAGCGTTTGGGGGCATTGAGTATGATGGTGATGCACTTCGCTGTCCTTGACACGTGATCCGGGAAGCTGTGCTACACCTTGGACAACAGTTCTTTACTTTTGAGTATCTGAAAATCTCACAAAGGGAAGCCAAGATTCGGACCATGATTTCGATGATTGCTCTCTTTCCCTGTGTCCCCTGGTGCAATGTGAAGATGCTTCAGCGACCTCCGTGCATGACACGTTGAGCGGAAAAAGGGTTCAAGTTTATAGGGTTTAGGGTTTAGGGTTTAGGGTTTAGTTTGAACTTTTTGCGTTGCAGCCATAGTGGACCCAAGCCCCGTCCATGCAACGCAGTGTCGACCCCTGGTTGATAAAACCTTTTTCTTTACAGGAACGTTAAGGCCCTGATTATTGCGATCCCTAGGTTCCCTATAAATCCCACATTAGGGTTTATAATAAGAACCTACAAAAAAGTGGGTTTTGGTAGGTTAAAGGTATGTAGGTTTATGGACCTCTAGGAAGTGTGCATCGCAACCTACCCTCGGGCCCCTGTTTAACTGTTCAGACCCTGTTCACAGTTGAACCCCTAATCCTAAATCGTAAACCCAAGACCCTATTCAAAGTTGAACCCCCAATCCTAAATCCTAAACCCTAAACTCTAATACCGTTAACATACCCATCTGCACTGTTTCAGGGGGCGATCGCAGTCGGTCTCCCCCAAAATCGAACCAACAAGCCGATCTACGACGAAATCGCATTTCAATCATCTTGGCGTTCTTCTGGTTCGCTCTTAGGACTTTAACTTTTTGGGTTTGTATATGAACTATAATAAGTAGGCTAAAAGTTTAACTTTTAGGAGGGGTTCAGAAGTCTGCCAAGTCTTAGTAGCAGAGTAGGTAAACGTTAACCTTTCTGTGGTACTGCAACCCCTTTATGGTTAACCTTTAGTTCCCCGGACAAGCAGGATTAGGATTTAGGATTCTTACTTGCCGCATGCGGGACTGGGTCAAGAATTTAGGGTTTTTTACTACCACTACTGCTACTACTGCTACTACTGCTACTACTACTACTACTACTACTACTACCACTACTTCTACAACTATTACTGATATACCACCATCAAAAGTCAGGGTTTGCGGTGACGCCGAAGCCTCGGTCCTTTTAAAGCGAAGCCTCGAACGTTCGAGCCTCGAAGGCCTCGTTGAAAACCCGAAGGGTCTGTGTATCTATACCTTAACCTACCAAAAACCCATTTTTTGGTCGGTTCTTGTTTTAGACCCTAATACGGGATTTATAGGGAACCTACAAAAAGGTAGGTTTTGGTGGGTTACGGTAGGGTTTACAGTGGCCTTAAAGTAGTTCCTATATACGTGCTTTGGGGTCAAAGTATACACTGCTTGGGTACTTGGACGCTTAGGGGAACCCTCCTAGAGCCCTCGATGTTCGAACCTTGATTCAAGGAACCCTGTTCTTATCATGCAGGCCTGGATTTGACACCGTAGACAACTCGAAACCTTGCTGCACCCTATAGTGATGCCCTTAGAGAGGAGAAAGAAACCTATCCCAGTCATGAAGACGCCTCTGTTCTAGAACCCTCCTAGAATCCTACGGATCCTGTAACGAATCCGTACAGCACCCCCAAATAATGTAAGGAGGACTCCCAAATAATGTAAGGAGGACTCCTAGGGCCTTCAGCCATCTAGCATGTAAAGTCGCGGTTGGAGGTTAGGACTCAAGACTTAAGCTTAGGGATTGAAGATCGTGTTTCGACTCGCTGCTTTAGGGTTTAGGTTGTAGTTTAAGGGTTCAGGGTTTAGGGGTTTCGGGTTTAGGCATCAAAACCTTAGTATGAAGCCCCTTATACTTGAATAAGCTATATTTCTTAATTAGGCTGCATTTGGCCCCTAAACCATAAACCCTAAACCCTAAACCCCTAATCCCTAAACCCCTAAACCATGATGGGCTTATGGATTTAGCAGCCCCTGCACACTCTAAATCCTTGAGCTCGCAGCCCTGAACCCAGAGACTCCAATACCCGTTAATCAAGGAACATACCTTGAATCTTATTTGGGATCCTACTATAGTTTAAGGTACATTCCTTAATTAAGGGGTACTGGAGTCTCTGGGAAACCAGAAGGCCTCGATCCGAAAGCGCCTTGTGTTTCAGTGCCTTACCATATAGAGGGGCCTTCATAATTACCTAGACTATCCTGGGGAGCCTTTTTATATCTATAGTATAGTCTACCCCAA
>CAJNDV010034330.1:113006-124117 GCA_905221635.1 Symbiodinium sp. CCMP2456 | reverse complement strand
CTGCTACTGCTACTCTGCTACTGCTGCTGCTACTGCTACTAACACCACTACCACCACGAGAAGAGGAGAATCATGAAAAAACAAACTAATCACGCATGCATGTACGTATGGTCTGCATGCCTGCTTTCGTGAACTAGGCTTGCGAGAATGACGTCGCTGAGAATTGCCTACACTGTGATTAGGATACTGCGACTCAGGCCACAGCCCGCGAAACGTTTGCGGCCACGTCGCGGCACGTTTTCAGGTAATACATATGCCCAATCGACAGACATGGACTTGAGCAAAATACTGCCGTGCCGAAGTGCCGCAAAGCCGAAAGAGGCCTCGGCCTCTGCACGTCTTTGGTGGTGCGGTAGCTCCCTAGTGCTATTGCAATGCTACTTCAGTGCTAGTTCGGCCGAGAGACATGGCTGCCCTCTCTCTTGTACGAGGCAGCCAACGGCATAGCCTTGCGACGGTGGAGAGCAAGGGCTCGCATGGTAAACGTGCTGCACTGTCCGGACAAAACCTATTTCGCGAATGTTGATGCCGCTTCGCGTTCTCAGAGCTTCTCACAGTAGATCAAGCCACCTCACCTTAACTATAAACCACCTCACAGTTTACGCGCGGGATCTGAACGAGCCGAGTGAACTCTACTACCCGCTGCCGCTTCGTGTTGGATAAGGCCGAGGGCCTCTTTTCCTAGTCTAGGCTGAGCTCGCGGAACTCGAAGGTCGCACTTCAACTTGCGGTCTAATTATAGTATAATGGGCCGCAAAACCCTATTCTAATTGTTAAGGCCCCTATATTCGGAAAATTTTCACTGTTGAAGACGTTCCGTCGCCTCTCGATTGGAAGCTCTGCTGACAGCTGGGCGAGATGCACTGCTCATTCCTGCTGTCGCGATATAAGGTTTAAGGGTTCAGGGTTGAGGTAGGGTTTATAGGGTCTTGAGACTCTTAGAGTGGTGGGAGAGTGTGGGAAGGCAGGGGACCATGGCAGATACGTGCAGCAAGGAAGCAAAACCCAAAACCGAGTGCAACTTCGGAAACCCGTCGAAAAGGCACTTGCAGCATTTACATTGATTGCAGCACTGGAGTTCATCTTGAAGATCATGACTGCTGCTAAGTCGTTCAATACTTGAATTCGCACTCCATCTAACCCTATAAAATTGCAGCTGGCAGAATGAAGCACTAGACCTTGCGCATTAAAATGCTCGTTCGTCATAATCGGATGTCACCACCACTCCGCCGATACACGATTTGAGCGTTCTCGTTCGTTTTCGAGGAGGTGGGCGCGAACAGCTTCATTGAAACATTGCCGGCAGCAAGTCACTAAGTTTACAACTGCGCCGTGCTTGCCGGCGGAAGAACGCCAAAGTCCCGCGGAAGATTTCAGGAGCTAGCATTGGAAGGAAGCTCAAGGGCTATACCACAACACAAGCTACTGTTCATAGTGTGTACTGATACCACAGACTAGCGGGGCCGAGAGCAACGTCGAAAGAACGGAAAATGGACTTGCCGAACAGCAGCATAGCAGTGCTTTGCAGCGGCCTCTGCTTAGCAAAGGAGGAAAACGAAGCCTTACATTCCTGTATAGTTCCTGGATCAAGGACAACGGCTCGCCTAGATGGTCATTAAGTGCGTGCTGCTTCGGCCAAACACCGGCAATCGGCCATCACCGTCAAGCTTGGAGTCCTTGTCGAACATCTTGTGCAACATCGGCAAATACCCCTCGAAGAGCTCTACCATCTCATCGATGTCTTCTGTGCGATACCAGTTGTAGCTTGGAAAGTATTTCTCCGTATCTGCTTGCACCAGCTGCAGGGTCCTGTCTGCCCAAATCACGCTGGTCATGTCCCCATCCCGTCTCATCGCCATCAGACGCCAGTAGATACCCAGGAGAACGTCTCGCGTCTTGTGGCGGTCGCATTGAACATCCTTCGGGTGCATGCGACTGCAGCAGCTAAAGGTGCCCCCAAGGACGTGGAGGATCGCATCGTCTGAGATGTCGTCCGACGACTCCCCGGTGCTGTGGATGTCGCAGCCATCGCAGATATACGCCGCCCGTTCCGTGTCTCCCATGCTAGAAGAGCCTGTCTTGAAGCTAAGTAGCTCAAGCCGGCACCACCCACCTTGGCTCACTTCTCCTAAACGTTAAACTTGTGAGCCTCCTTATTATATTTCATATAGAAACCCAACCAGTTAAAGTCCTAAGAGCCAACCAGAAGAACGCCGAGCCACGGGAGCAGTACGAATGCAAATCCAGCAGCGCCCCAGTGTCGGAGTGCCTGCATCTGGGGGCCACCGACACGAGTGACGAGCACAGAGACGCGTAGACCGACAAGGAGTTGATCGCTGCCTGCTGTTGAAAGGAGTTTGCCTGAGGAATCGAGGTGTAATCCACCCAAATATATCCGCACTTTAGGCCTCTCTCCTGCAACTTGTTGACGGCCACGAGGATGGCTTGGTAGTGGACGTTCTCTGGGTCAGGATGTTCGAAGCCGGCCCACTGGTGGCTTATGAAAATCACACCCGAAAGTATAGAAACGTCGACGACATCTTCCTAGGTCGCAGGGCCGATGAGAGGTTTAGCTGACCGGTACATCCTATCCGCTATTCACCTACTAGGTGAGGATGCATCAACATAGAAAATAAGCACGGTGCCACATCCAAGCTAGAGTCCGGTCGATCGAAACAACACAGCTTCGCATTATCCCGTGCCTCCTCGTGACATACCAGACAACCCATGTCTATGAATTCGTGCAGCTCCACGAGATACCTCACAGACATGTGGCAGACACAGTTGCAAGCTCCTTTGCACTTGGTAGGTGATTTCTATAACCTAAACGCTGCGCTTTGCTGTTGCTTGCACAGAAGTTAATAATCATAATCGCAGGATGCTGGAGATGTTGATACATACTGCCGCCCTCAATTTCACATCGATCTGTGTGTCGCTCGTGCATCCTTCGCTTGTACTGTTTTTCCGACCAATACATGGCTATTGGGCAATGAGGATACATTCGAGCTGCATGCAAGCAACTGATCAAAGCTGGTTGCCAGGATGCCAGTCATTGAGTTCTAAACCCTGACCTGTCTGGCCCCACACTACGTGCCAAGCCATTCACACAGAACTGCCACAGCAGGTTGCTGAAAAGATTGACGTCTTTGGTTTGAGTTGAAGTACGATTCGAGACACACTCACGTCAATTGCATTCCTGAGTTTTCGAGCTTCCTGCTGTTAGTTGTCAAGCTGCATTGGAAATTGGAAGGTGATCAAATTGGCAACGGCATTGTGGATAATCTCGATCTTCTCGGATTTCAGGTATTTTGCCAGCCCCTGCTGCTTCATGGCCTCCTTCCGAAGCGCGAAGATGATGTAGACGCCAAGGAAGACGCCAAGCATCGCTGTTAGTGGCAGAACCAGAAGCAGCTGCCTCCAGAAATCATCAGAAACCACCGGCCATCCATCAAGCGGAGCGACTTTGAGGATCCATCGGAAAGCGAACTCTTCAACAGACACATCCACTTGCACCGCATCTGCGAGCGACTCGATCCTGGAGGAACGCTGCCATATGCCGCCTTCCTCTGCCAGAGAAGGATGTGGGCTGGGATCCGACAGCTCGTAGGCAAACTGAGAGATGCCAGCAACGCCTCCCTGTCCGCCTGTCTCCAGCGAAGACAAAGAAGTTGTTTGCAGAAAATCGTCGATGCCGGCTAGCATGGTCACAAAACCCCAGAAGTACGTGGGCTCGCCGCTGGGATCGAGAGGGCCAGGAAACGAGCACTCTGTTTCGTCGCGGGTTTCTGGTCTGGAGCAGACTCTGGTGTGATTGACACCATCAGCATCAATGTACGTCTCATCAGGTAAATATTTCGGAGCACAGCGAGAGAAAATGGGTCGCTGGGCAATGGCAGCTATTCCGCCTTGCACCAGCTTCAGAGGCCCGCTCACTTGGATGGTTCTTGAAACGATCGACTGGAGGGCGAAGTCTCTACGCGCAGGGTTTAAGAGAAGGGCAAGGCCCAATGCCCCGCGGTTGTCTTGGTTCTGATCCACCAAGGGATAGATCTTCCGAATTGTTCCAAATGGTGCAAGCTGCAGATTTGAGATGCCTCCGTAAGTTTCAATAAGGGTCTTCGCCAGTCTGTCAAAATCTTCAGTGCCGGAGCCACATCGATCTATTTGGAGAATGCCATCAAGTGCTTGAAGGCTACTGACAGATGTCCGAAGCTGACGGGTAATGTCTGCAGCCTGCCTCTCAGCCAAATAGGTAACAGATTGCCGTGCATTGTTGAGCAAAGCTGCATCAGATGCGTTCAGGTTGTAGATGCTGACACCAACGATTGCAAGGATGATGGCCATGACGCCCCAGAATTTTCGCCATCGCATCCACAAAGGAATCCGTGTCCGTTTCGGAGCAGAATTGACGGATGACAACTGACCCATAGGCATACTGGCCGAGCCGGTTGACTGCCTCACAGGCAGATGATGACGATGGTGATGACGATGATGATGATGACGGTGATGATGGTGATGATGGTGGTGGTGCAATGATGAGGATGATGATGAGGATGATGGGGATAATGGCGGGGACGATGATGATGATGATGACGATGGCTATGGGCTATGAGGATCGGGGACCTACTTCAAAAAGGCAGAGATCCAAACTGGTCTTGAACCCCGATGTAAACAATTGACTCTACAAAACATGTGGAAGGAGGAGGATATCGCACTCTGACAAAGTGTAAAGCACTGGGATCTCACCATATGCAAGTGTAAAGATCGCGAGTCGTGCCCATCTCGCCCCAGCAATTGCTGCGGCCGCCTATACACCCTTTAGCTAGCTCGTCAGCGTGAGTACCAAAACTAAGTGATGAATAGTCCGTGTATGTAAGATTCAACAAGTACTTCGAGCAGTATGGTGTATTGGTTACCGGATAGATGCTCGCCTCTGTCCCTCCGCGGCTCCAGTGTCGCTGACAAGAATCCGAACCCAGAGCCCAGCCACAGTGCTGTATTGATTAGGAACCCTGACTAAAGACCCGTCCCAGATCACCCGGCGTGCGGCAGTGTACATTCCACGGTTGGGAGTCGGGTGAGGTTTAGCAGCTTAGCAGGTGGGCATTTGGCTAGCTAGCTGACAAAGATCTGCGACGGTGTCGGGTTTGAGAATTCCCCGCACACTGCCGGCACTCTGTGGGTTTAATCGATCTGCGAACTATTTGGACAAGCCCGGCATCACCACCAGGTCGTCATCGAGGGAAAATTCGGATCTGGAATGCAAAGAGTCATCAAAACTCCGTGACCCTCTTGACGGGGCCACCGAAGCAGTGTCGAAACTGCGGGATCCTGGTGTTCTTGAGTGTTGTCATGTGGCTGCTAAGTGCCCTAAAAGGGATCCTAATTGGGGTGATGATACTCATAAGTCCACAAATAACAACTTGCTAAGTCCCCGGACCCTCCAAGTACAACATTGCCCTAAAGTCTAAACGAGGATCTGGGCTGTCCCCTGCGGCCAATCGCGTTCGGCTCCCACACAGTCAAAGAAGAACGCCGAGAAAGCCGCGGCATGGAGTCAGGAAAGGACTGCTGCAAATTTTTGCAGGTTACCTTGTTGGGGCTGAGAAGTGATCACTTGCTATCGATCGATAGAAGATCTTCCGGAAGCTCGTGAGGTTTGCCCATTGAATTTTGGAGAGTCGTCCTTTTGAGCCGAGCTGATGCAAACACCGGCATCCTGTGAATGACCATACTTAGGCCACAAAGCCCCAGCACTGCAGATTCGACTTCAAGAATGCAGAAGAGCATAGGAGGGAGAGAAGATCGCTTCTCGTCGCACTCCTGTAAGCCAGCAGCGGCGCGAACTGCGTCTTGAAGGTCCTGCGGAAACTCTATAGCTACTCAGCGAAGACTTGTCCGCAGGGGTCGTCGATGCTTCTCGCGAGCAAGGAAAGAAGCACACGATCTCTTTGCTTCAGGCGGGCCTGTATGCTTCAGGGGTGTTCTTCATGGTCACCTTGAGGCGCTTGATCCTGCACAAGGGTTCCGCAGCAGACCCCCACACTCCAACATCTCCAGGCCTGAACTGATGTCAGTGGGCCTTTCACTAATCAGAATTGCGGCTTGGGTTGTATCATGCGACAGCTATTTTGAGGTACCCCATGCAAGGAATAATATTGGCTACCCCGGACTGTTGAATGATGATGCTGGCGCAAACTTGGACGGTTCTGTTTCCATGTTGTGCAACACTCACGGAGACGTACGCAAGAATGGAGTGTGGCTTTGAAGCCGTTTACACGAATTTCAACCCGGGCTTTACAGGGAACTCGTTTCGGAAGTGTTTGGAGCTGTCCGTACATGGCATCGCAGGGGGGACACCACCACACGTGTAGGAGTCTTCGCCGAGAGTATAACGTGTAGAGGCCTCTCGACACAGAGCATCCGACGTCCCTATCGTGAATGCTTTCTCAACGCAGTCACTCAGTGTCCATCATCTCGAATTGTAGTTTTCAGCGCGATGGATCGTAGTGTCGTAGTGCGCAATGCACGGGCAACTGTGAGTCTAGGGTCCTTTCGAGGAAGAACCGTTTGACAATCTGATGCAACGTCAAAGCCTTGGGACCATGCAAGCTCCCTGAACACATGGGAGTTCCCGAAAATTAGGGTACCTTATTTTGGGGTACTTATTCTAATAAGGATCCTACAATTTAGGGTACTATAGTAGGGTCCCTTATTTTCGGAAACTCCCACATAGCGCAGGGCTTTCCACATAGCCGACAGGCATCGATCCGCATTCGGAGCTGAACCCGGCTCCAGACCCTTGGACAGAAACGCCACCCTCACCCACACCCGCACGTGCACATACGGACGCAGAACAGTTCCCTGACTGAGCTTGCACCCGAATTCTGACATATGCTGCAATCAAGCTCGGCCTGCTGATCTCGCCGGTGCGAGGGCAGCCGAGAACAGCAGTTTGAACATGGTACAGAATGCCACCTGCAGCTTCCAAGGCAGAGCCGCAGTTTGGGGGATAACGGGAACAAAAAAGAGAAACGACACCATGTGGCCATGAGAACTTCGGAACTTCGGAGTCGCTTCCGAAGACCATGCGAAGTTTTCGACTTCAGCCGGGCCACTCATGCTCATGGCATCGAAGTTGGAGGTGAGATTGTCTTCCTCCTTCAAGGCCCTGCCCATAATCGGACCAAGTCGTTCTCTCCCTCCCTTCCGGGCTTCAGGGCTTCAGATTTCAGTCAGATAGCTGCAAGTCTTCTGTGCTTTTGATGCAGATGATGATGAGAACAACGCTGACCCACGAGAGCAACGGTCGACATAATCATTGTTGACCCAGGCAGCGCCTGTAGACATAGAAAGTCTGCAGACGTGGGCCATCATCCAGCTCGCAGCCCATCGGCCCTGGTCGAGACCATCGTGTACGGTTTCACAACCCAGCACACGCAAATCCCCAACTCCTGAGACAGGTCTCCAAAAGTGCTGCACTGTCAGTTCTAGACTCTATAGTAGACACCTTGCACATCCCTGAAGAAGCTCTGAAAAAGCCAAGCCGCCAGGGGAGTAGCCTTGCGGACACTCTGATGGCAGCTTGTCCGGACTGCATGCATGTCAGAAGGCCGGCAGGGGATTCAGCACTACAAGGGACACTATAAGGTACTAAGGGGTACGAGAAGGGCTTGCAAAGCCGCTAAACAAGTAATTCCCCGCAATTCGTAGCCCGTCTTGCACTACGTACTCGTCCCGTTGTCGAAGCCTGGCCCCTACACTGTTATTTGGCAAAGCACTCTCACACTCTCTGTTCAACCTGATGCTCGTGGGCCGTAGGCCACCTGGTTTACATAGCTCCATGATGAAAGAAACTCTTGCTGGACATCCCAAAACCCAACAATCTGTTGCGATGGTCCAGATCACTTGTACTTTGCAGACCCATCTGCCTCTTCCCAATTGGCTCCGGAAGGGAGGCTGGATCTTTGAAGCTCGGCTTCACACAGACGTGGTGCCTGTGCCACGCTACCCCCTGAAGGTCCGCCCCATTGAGCTTGGAGTTTTGGAGCCATCGCACAAGAGGACGTTGCTCTGTAGTTGATGCCCTTCGGCTTCTTTATCTTACTGCCCGGCTTGGTGTTCCAGATCAATCGAATTGGAAGTGTCCAGTCTTGCAGCCCCATTTCTTGCGCCTACTGAATAGTTACATCTGCTGTAAGCACGGCGTTGTAGTTTTTTGAACTAGAGGATGGGAATTCGGAAACCTGAAACTCTCCGACGGAGAGACCGGACACCTTCGACGGGTGCCCTACGACAAGGGCTCTACCTCAGTCCTCCGTTAACACTACAGATGCATGATACATGTGTGTATAAAAACATATGTAAAACTGCTTTTGCTTCTTTGAAAGATTGGTGCCGTCCCTGCTGTACTTAGGTATATTCTACAAAATATGCATTTGTGTATGCATATATATATATATCCATACACACACACATACACTTCTCAACACACACACGCACACATAGTATGTGCATGCGGACATTTGAACAGGATCTTCCATTGGACACGTCTTATCAGGGCCTAGGGACGACATAGTGTCTACTAGACAGGGTCTTCTGCTGGACAGGGTGTTCTGTTAGAAAAGCGGTGTTAACACTTCGAATTTCCACAGTGCGTGGCTTGGTGTCGCAAGGGAGGCTTGTAACTTCATGTCAAAAGATGCATCGTATACGTCTATATGGCACAGACATGCAGCCATTGACCGGAGACCTTCATGACATGCTGAGAGAGTCTCAAGACTTTTAAACCCTGAGACTCCTTCAACAAAACAACTACCGCGACATGTGCGACGGACATGCATACATCCATCCATACATACATACATACATACATACATACAGGCAGAGATGTCGCTTCCGGGCCGCCCTCTTAGCCGCCCCCACTCATAAACCCCCGGGCCCCAGAGCAGCGCTGTCTGTTGCCAAGCAGCTCCCTTGAGGAGAAGTAGACCTGAGTTCAAAGTGGGGCTCAGGGTTTGGGGGTGATCGAAATGCGGCACGAAGAGAGCCAATTAGCCTGAGCCTGCACCTGAGCCGAACACGGACATATATTTATGTATGTATGTGATGTACACATACCAGGCATACCTATAGACCTATATGCCTATATGCATCGAAGCTTAAAAGCACCCAAACAGTAAACTGCAACCCTAACCCTAAAAAACCCTGGCCCTAAATGCCTCAACAAACCCCTAGAAAGCCGTAAGCGCCCTGAACAAAAGCCCTGCTAGCCACATGCCATCCTTTGACTCCAGGAGGCCACGGCTCGGCACTCGTCGGTGGTGTAGATGTCCCCGTATTTGCAGCAGGCCATCCCCCGACCACACCTGGTGGGTCACTGTAGACCACACGATTAGGCAAAAAAACGCCCAAAGCGATTTCATAAGGATCCGTGAAATGAGGGGCCTTAATCAGGGGCAGCTGACATTCAGCGGTCTGAGGCCAACACCAATTGCATCGACCGTTGCCTTCGCAGTAGTCATAGCAATCCTGCGCGCCGCCAGGCTCTTCTCAGAATGCATCGTGCATCAAAGATCCGTGCGAGGTGATTTCCACGGGTCTTGTCCCTTTCGTGTCTGCTGATGTCTGACTTTTCAGGAGTGGGTGAAAGTGTAAACATGGCCACAAGCACTCGAAAACTCTGCGCTGCAAATCGGCTTTAAGATAACTTTTTGCGATTCGCACACACCCCAAGTCAAAGCAACTCAGCCGCGCCAGCATCGTCGTCATCAGCGTCGTTGTGCTACGGTCGACGTCGTTGTGGAGCGGCACCGGCTGTCAAGTCATAGCGGCTTTAGATCAGATTAACGACCTATGACGGTCATGACACGGAGTTGGGTCCTGCCCTTCGTGCTTGACCGGAACATCATGCACTGGCGTGATGCAGGTGTGATGACCTGGGGCGCTATCTGCATGAACTGCTCAGAGCCTGCCTGGGGTTAGATGCCGAATTCTGAAGCCTGCAGGTAAGCTATGGAGTGCCATCTCTGTCTTTGCACCGAAACGAAACCCCTCGTTCTAGCCATGATGCATCTTTATGACACTTTGCTCCCGAATGTGTCAAGCTCTCCATGTAACACCCAAGTTTGCATCTGAAATGCGACAGATGAGCTCTCAAAGATGTGTGCACCAGAGTTTGGGTCATCTCGGGACCCTCCATGCGTCTAAGAACATATGTAAGGCCAGAGGTGCAATCCGGGACCGCGGTCTTACGTTCATCTGGACCCAAACAATCTGATCAATCTTGTAGGTTCTCTAAACACTGAACCCGCAACCCCTATGCAAACCCTAAACCCTTGCAATTCCGGATGTTTTCTGATGTTGGCTTTTGCAGACCGAAGCTGGGTAATTCGGGGATAGGATGAAGCAGTCCCTGTGATGGTCATTGTCCACTGTCCTGTTGGCGATGACGGGTAACCCAAATCCAGAGATTCTGAGGCAAAGGCGATCTGTGGGCCAGTCGACCACGCCTTTACCTGTGGAAAGTTGTTGTGGCGAAGGGCACCGGAGATTCTCGGGGAGCCCGGCAGCATGCATGTGCTGCAGCTGCTTTCTGACCTCTCCTATCGTTACACCTACGCGTAACTCTTCATGGGCCCTGCAAGTGGGACAATCTCGGGCCGTGTGAAGGGGAAGGGCAATCTTTGGAAGAGGGCGGATCTACAGTGGAACCAGTGCACATGCTAGCCAGAGCAAAAGCCTGCATACAGAGATGACAGTACCTGAAGAGATACTCAAACTGATGAAAACCATGACGGCGGCCCTGATGGTAAGAGATCGACGAAGGTGACAAAGCCGCCGATGACAGCAGCAACTACCCAGCACCAGCACCATCATCAGCAAGCATCGACACCTCAACCACAACAATCACCACTATACTACCACCATCACCAGTTGCAGTAGAAGTAGTCGCATGCGTGATGAGCACATCAGGAACGCACTGTTCCCAACAAGCAGGGACCTGCAGTTAAGGGCAGCCTGCAGGTTCGGTTCACAGCAGTAGTAGTAGTAGTAGTAGTCGTCGTCGTCGTAGTAGTAGTAGTAGTCGTCGTCGTAGTAGTAGTAATCGT
>CAJNDV010034330.1:99972-112906 GCA_905221635.1 Symbiodinium sp. CCMP2456 | reverse complement strand
TGTTTGTTGTTTGTTGTTGTTGTTGTTGTCGTCGTCGTCGTGGTGGTGGTGGTGGTGGTAGCAGTAGTAGCAGTAGTAGCAGTGGTAGTGGTAGTGGTAGTGGTAGTGGCAGTGGTAGTGGTAGTGGTAGGGGTAGTAGTAGTAGTAGTAGTAGTAGTAGTAGTAGTGGTAGTGGTAGTGGAAGTGGTAGTGGTGGTAGTGGTGGAATTGTCGTGGTCGTGGTAGTCGTATTGGTAATGGTCGAAGCGGGGTCGTCGCATGCGGCAGTACAGTAATTACGAGTAGTAGGATGTCGCCGTTGCAACTCTCAAAGACCATGAATCACAATAAGGTCGTAACAAGCTCACGTCGCCAAGCAGCATTCCGGCGGATCCAGCGTGCTATTCTTGCGACCTGTCTGCACAGCGTTATCTGCTGCAGGGCACGATTCAGACTACTAGAAGAGAAGGTAGGGATCCGACAGCCCATAACCTGCACCTGTGCCTCCACAACGTGATCCCAAACCCCTACGTTGTAGACAGACACATAGACACACACCCATACACACACACACACACATCAGCCTCGATTTAGGACGTGTCCCTTTCAAGCATTGTCAAGAACAGGTCTCCACATTAGGCCCCGGGCTGCTCGTGGCACAAGGCAACACTAGATGTTGTTTGCAGTATACCAGCTACGCAGCATACTCAACATTAGATGGCGTCAGACAAGAGGCGGCTGACTGAGATTATTTTGCACGCACGCCAGAAGCCCTGATGCGAATCCCTGCAAGACAACACACAGACAATGGCTTTCGATGTCCAGCATTTCAAACCGATTTTTGGGTGTCGGACAGCAGGCTTGGCCGAAACCGCACCAGGCGCAATCGCCCCCGATCTTGCATCGATCCCAACAATCCTGCAGGCGACCGTGCAGGCAGAGCTCATGAGCACCTACTGTCTCGGCAGTTTCTCAAGGGGCAAGGGTTGGCAACCCTGCAAATTTCATTTGCCCGCAGCGGGCTCATAAGCGAGAAGATGGACTAGAGGTTTCGCTCGGCGCGGGCCCTTGCTTTTCGGAAGTTGTGCTGAGCAAAAGCGATAGTCTACACTCGTCCAATGCAGTCTTGTGCTGGATTGCTGGGAAATTCGTCTTGTATTGTACAGTACCAGCTAGTTGTAAGTTGGGGCCTTTGACACCGGACTGTCGACATATGAACGCAGGTTTGTCATCGCCAGCAAGTGCGTCTGGGCTTAGGCACAAAGTCATAAATGCAAAGCTCAAGCTGAGCCGAGTCCTGGGCGTAGTGGTTTGCTTTGACCTTGACCACTGGCTGGACCTGTTTGGTTCAGCAAAGCCAACTTTCGGGCGTGAGGGCGAAGAGTGCGGCCGGCATCCACCACTCCTAGACAAAAAAGAAACCCATAGGCTCGACCAGAGGCTCCGACACACTCGTGGTGGCTGGTCCAGAAGTCCGTGACGTGCGCACACTCGTGGGGATCGTTGATGGCCCCCTGTCCGGCAAAGTACGGCTTGCAGGTCTCAGTGCGCGAGCTTCGGGTTGACAGGGCCTGGACTGGCTTTGAGCTTCTTGCTGCGAGTTGCAGCATGGAAACAGCTCGAACGCTGTTGATTTTGCAGCGTCAGGGCTTGCCAAAGACCAACAAAAAGAAACTCTGTTCGAACTAACGACTGCTTGTGAGCAACCTGACAAACCCCCCACCTCCCTTCAAGCTTCTCCTACCCTCCGCTTTATATAAAGGTGTTGCTGAGCCCCAAACAAAACTGAACTGCAACCCACTTTTCCTCATGAGCAGACTTTGGCCCAGTCTTCTGCTGGCTGCGGAAGGAACTGTGGTGTCAGAGCCATCTCGGAGCCCTCCATCAAGATGCAGATCCTGGGCTGCCAGGAACAGGGCTACTGGTGGAAATACTGAGAAGGCACATAAGTTCACATAAGACATAAGTTTCATATAGGGTCATGCAAGAGCGCAGGGAAGAATGCCGCAGGCACGAGGGTCCCAGCGAGCCATTAAGAAGCTGCTTGCTGCATTGTTGGCCTTTTGGGCTTGTTACGTTTGGCACTTCTGGGCTCTTTGGGATGCAGCCCTAAGACCGCTTGTCGGTCCGGGCGAAAGTTCCTGAAGCAAGCTGGCGCGAAGCATCCCGAGAGTGTTTGCCAGAGTGGCTTATCGGCAAAGTGTGGGCTTCAGGAACCCCCCAGAAAATGTCAACCATTATCCATACAAGGCCACAAGTGATCGACGATGCGTCATGCTGAAACGCGGCAGAGACAACCGCAGGAAGCAAGGACCTTCCAGTGAGCCAAGGAGCGCCGAGCGGTAGAAGCTTGACGAGCGGCGCCAGGATTCCAAGTTGAACTTCGCCTTTCTAAAGTTAGTCAGAGAGCACACAGCACCCAAAGGTCTTCGACATGTCTTGCGGATTTGGCGCCCAATGCCGCAGCTGATGGCTGCCGTGTGCTCGATATTCTTGAGTAGCGGCTGCGGTGCGCTTTCGGGCCATGCTTCGGCTGCCTATTCCTTGTTCCTCTCTTGTTGGGGCCCTCAGCTTGCAAGAGGGGGCCTCTCTTGGAAGTTTCAGGTCTAGGCGCCTAGTAGTAGGCACCCCAAGCCCTAGCAACGGAGCATCTGCAGCTTTTTGTCTGGGCTTCCGGGCCATGGACTCGTGAAGGGCAGTCAAATCAGCCCCCAACCTGATTCTCCAGCGATTCAGGCAGGGATTCCCGGATTCCCGGGTTCTTGTCAGGCTTCGAAGGTGCAGGGAGTCTTTGACGAACCCTCAAGCGGGTCTTCTACATCATTTCATCCGGGGTGGTGCTTGTTTGCTGGAGCCCCCAAGCAACACCCGTAACCCGTCTCGACGCAGATCTGATGTGGTGAGTACGTCCATGAGCACAGACCCGCTACCGCTTTGTCCGGAAACTCCTGGCCCTGAGCCAGAGCCTCGAAACTGCGGGAAAATCCTACACATCCCTACGCTGAATCATGTTTGCAGCAGGCAGTCTGACCTTGATCCTGGGGCCTACGCGACTTACAACCTGGCACCAGCCCAGCCGCAGACCCGTCGCCAGCTCGGACACAGAGGCAAAGAACTGCAGGTGGGGGAACAAGGCGTAGTCGGTAAGTTGAAACCTGGAGATGTAAAGCTCCTCATATCATCAGTACAATTACCCTAACCTCCCAGGTACCTACCATATAGGGCCCTAGGGGCTCTAGTACCCTATATAGTAAGTACCTGGGGGACTAGGGTTACATGACTACCGTTATAGCCGAAGCGAGTGAGAACAACGGATCTTGACCTAGCAGTTGAATCTACTTACTGACCATTCCGTTCTTCGCGCTCAGGATATACTCGTTTACATGCGAGCACGTACCCAAGGCACGTCTGTCAGAGTCTGACCAGTCTGGCAAGGATGATGCTGACAAGCAAATCCAGAACTTACTTCACCCGTGCTGTGAGACAACGAACGTAAGGCTAGAAATCGAGGGAAGCACCACCAACCACCTATACGACTGGATCGTAGGAGCAGACGCAGCCGAAGATGCAGTTGAACTACCACTCCAATGACGATTTCTGGTACTACAATTTCTAGAACTGGACGAGAATCAACATATTTTTCCGAAGTTGGCTATTTGATAAAGGGTAACGTTTTACAGGACTGTAAGCACGTAGATACATCTGCAACACATGTTCAATTGAATGTAGTGCGGCTGGCACTCTAGGAAACATACAGAGCTGTTCGCATGCCTCAGCAGTAGCAGCAGCGGCAGCAGCAGCAGCAGCAGGAGCAGGAGCAGGAGCAGGAGCAGGAGCAGGAGCAGGAGCAGGAGCAGGAGCAGTCGGAGTAGGAGTAGTAGTAGTAGTAGTAGTAGTAGTAGTAGTAGTAGTAGCGGCAGTAGTAGTAGTAGTGGTAGTAGTAGTAGTAGTAGTAGTAGTAGTATTGTAGTGGTAGTAGTAGTAGTAGTAGTAGTAGTAGTTGTTGTTGTTGTTGTTGTTGTAGTAGCCCCCCCCCCTACCAACCACCTCTGCTACAAACCCTCTTAACAGCACATCCGTTTTACTCGGTATTTACGGTACGTTCGTCGTGTCATACCACTTCTTCTAGCCTCAAAATCCACTCCTGGATTTTGGAAAAATTGGGCTTCGGATTGGGGTTGGGGGAGTTTGGCGGGGTGGGGGGGGATGATGACGAAACAACATCTCCACAAGAGCCGTTTTACTCGGTATTTACAGCACTTTCGTGATGTCGGACCCGTTCATATATTCACCAAACCTACTTCTGCACTTTGCGAACTCGACTCTGGGATTCGGGGGCTTTCGGGTGGGGGGAAGCTTTTTCGTGGGATGATCACGACACTGTTTCGCAGACACCCCGAACTATATCTCCACACCTAGCGCGCGCACACCACAAAGTACTTCAAAAGCAAACCCTCCTACGCCGAGGTCTGGGCTTTATGGGTGTTGGTGAGCTCCTCCCACGTACAGCTGGCATCTTTGTGTTTGATTGTTATAAGATGTTGCGCTTCAGGCTTTAGGAGTGTTAAAACCTTCTTGGCGGCACCTGCGCTTTGCAGGGTATTTACAGCGCTTTCGTACTATCCAACCGCCTGGGCTTTAACAGTTTCTTTCTCGTCGAGATTGCAACTCCAACTGCTGTCGCAGTTTTGGGGCCTGAGCCTCTGCAACTTCACCGACTGTGACAGTTAAGGCAAGTGAGCTTCTGCGACTTCTGCAGCAGTTACAGATAGGGAGCCTGAGCCCCTGCATCTTCTGCAGCCGCCACAATGAGGGAGCCTAGAAGCTGCCACTGCCCAGCCCGGATGGCGCCAGTGGTTGGAAGGGGGGGTGGCAGGTAATAGTAGTAATCGTAGTGTTGCTGTAGTTGTATAGTGGTAGCAGCCACAGCAGCAGCCGTCAAAGCAGCATTAATTAGTAGCAGTAGTGATCGGCAGCAGCAGCTTAAGTTGCAGACGGGTCGCCAAAATGCCGGAGCCAGAGGGGTATCGCTGTGCAGGTCCACGGAGTCCTTAGGTGAAGCGGACTGAAGAAACGTGCTGCTTTCAACTTCTGACCCGCGTTTGCCGAGGATCTCGAAAACCTCCGCTTTCAAAGTGCCGAATCGCGCTCTGGACTGACCGTGATTTTTGGATCATGCTGGGCCTCGCTGCAGGTAAACCTGGCCAACAACAAAAGTTCCTACTAGCGAACAATCAAACCACAGCGATGCTTAGCATGCTGTGACAGAGATGGTCACCCATTTCCTGTGTGCACGTGCAAGCCTCTATATACTCTCAGGCATCTGCTGGTTCCAACAACATGTGCTTGATCCTTGCAAAACGAACAACACACCCGAGGCCCGAGAACCGACCGAGCAACACAAACTTGGTCCGACTGCTACACGCGGGCTTCAATGATTTGTCCCGAACCCTTCGTGAATGACCCTACGCTTGGGAACTACAGCAAGACGAGACAGAACTATCAGCTGGCGCGAATGGCGATGGAAGAGCACAGTGGATTGTTAAGATGCACACAACTACTCCTGAGAGCTTGCACAGACGTGGAAAATTTGTGGAAATGGTATCCAGGGCGTGTTGCGAATTACGATTTACGTACTTCAACTCGAAACGACCCCCTCTTTTCCCCCGCCCACCGAGGAGGAAGGAGGCAGAAGGGCCTGACAAACTTCCCTACCCGAGGAGGGAAGACTCAAAGTTGGGTGAGGGCCACCCACGGTCTCTGACACATTACATACATCAGTTCGGCAGAAACCGGGAAAAGCAAGGCCAGCAAGGGGCGCAGTGCTTGCCCACAAGGCTCTCGCAAGCCGCACCTCATGCGATTAGTTGGTGATCGGCATCAGCATTGCATGGAGCTTCGAACGAAATTGCATTCGCCGAATGCCGCAATTCGCACTTGTGTCTGCTCGTTTCCTCGTGCCATGAATAAGAAAGCTTTGTGTAGCAGACTGCCTGTGAATCTGGTAACACACGTGAATCTCTTCGTCATGGCGCGAAGCGATGATAAAGAAGTTTTCGACAAAGTTGATGGCCCGAACAGCTCACGCACAACACCGTCATTGACCAAGTTTGCTAACTGACCTGTCCTCTGGAAACCGGCTGAAGCTGCAGAGCCAGTTCAAGCTGGAAACAGCCGCATCTAAAACACTTAAAAGCTGCAGGATTACAATTCCAACACCTGCTTCCTACTTTGTGCAAACACTCGCAGCCGAACATCATGCTCTAGCTGGGTGTCGCGTTGAAACATCTTGTGCAAAATCGGGAGATACCCGGAGAAATGCTCTTGTGTTTCTTCGCCGCTCTCTGTTCGGTACGTCAGGGTGCTTGGGAAATACCTCTCTGTCTCAGCCCTCACAGTCTGCAGCATGCGGTCTGCCCACATCGCACATTCCACGTTCCCGTCCCTCCTTATGGCCATGAGTCGCCAGTATATACCCAGCAACACATCTTTGGTCTTCTGGCGGTCGCATGGCACATTTCCCGGATGGCAGCGGGAGCAGCAGGTAAAGGTGCCGCCAAGCACGTGCAGGATGGACTCATCCGAGAGGACATCGGCTGACGCACTGCTGGTTAATGTATGCCCATCACAGACGTAAACAGATCGCATGTCTTCTGCGAGGTCACAAGTGCCGGTCTTGAAGCTAAGTAACTCAAGTCGGCACCACCCGCGGGAAAAATAGGAATTCATGTCAAGTTCTGCTCCAGTGTCTGCATGCCTGCACTTGGGGGCCACCGACACCAGCGACGAGCACAGAGAAGCATAGACTGATAAGGAGTTGATCGCCGCCTGTTGTTGAAAGGAGTTTGCCTGAGGAATAGATGTGTAATCCACCCAAATGTACCCACACTTTTGGCCCTTGCCCTGCAAGCCCCTGATGGCCACGAGGATGGCGTCATACTGAACGTTTTGGGGATCAGGATGGTTGAAGCCAGCCCACTGGTGGCTTATGAAGATCACACCAGACAGCACGGACATGACTTTGACATCCTCAGGTCGGTCGAAACAGCAGAGCTTGGCGGCATCCCGTGCCTTTTCGTGACAGATCAGCCGGCCCATCTCGAAGAAGGCCTTCAGCTCCAGGAGATACCTGCTTGTCCCAAAACACCTGCCTCCACAACGCCTCCGTGCTTATGCTAATTAGTTGAATCATTCAGGCGTCCCCTTTTCTCGAACTGGAGGTGTCGACACCATGATGAGCAAGGAACAGATCAAGCTCTTGGCAATTGCTCCATGAACCGGGACAAACTCGCAGTCGGTGGGGACAGAATCGAGTGCTGGCATGCTCAAACAAACTAACAAGCCGCGACTCTGTTGCCGGACATAAGACGATTGAACGTCTGATCTTGGTCTTGATTCACTGGGTTGTGCACTTGGACGTCGCGTCTTCTGTTGGCTATGTACGATGGCAGAGATTAAGGATGCTACCGCCGGGTTCCATCATCGCCAGCCCCTTACGCAAGTCTGAGCAGATTTCGTATATGCAGCAGAACAAGTCAAGAAAAGTCGTCAGTGTCAAAGATGTTAGGAGTTGCCCCCTCGTGTTTCTCATACGATGCACTGTTTCGGCAATGGACGAAGATATGGCACCTGTCCGCACTCACTTCCTCTTCCAGCTCCCCAAAAGCAAGATCCGTCTGAAGTCAAGAGTCATGCACCGGGATGGTCCTGGACAAAACCATGAGAAAGAGCATCGAAGAAAAATCGGATGATGCTTATATATATATATATATATGAGGCCTTTCCTTTATGAGTCTTGTGATGCTCCGCTGCTGACGCCCTTCTCGGGACTGGGATCGGAAGATGCCTGGCAATGGCAAGCGCAACACCTCGAAGCCAAGATGCATTGGGAATTGGAAGGTGTTCAAGTTCTGCACTGCCCCGCGAATAGTATCGGATTTCTGGTCTACGAGGTAGTTGGCGAAGTCTTGCATCGTCCTGGGCTATGGAGGGTGGCGAGCAAGAAATAAAGAATTTCCCCTGTCATTAAATAGCTTGGCTTCCATCTTTATTGAAGGAGCTATGCGTCGCTCCTCGTGAGCAGTGATTGAACCCAAGAGTCTAACTCTACAGTTCTACAGTCTATAGTCTACAGGTCCTGTTGCCCAAATCAGCGGCTGTCGCTCGAGTCACGCTGGAAGAGCGCAAGAGTCGGTAAGATGCGATTCATCATAGGCTATGTGACTATGTAGTTGATGGCCGCTGGTGAATACAGTCCCTGCGACGGACCATACGGAAGTATAGCAAGCTCATTGACTATGAGATACTCTCATGGACGTGGAAGAGCTACCAGTAGCTTCAGCCTGGACTTCGGGTGCACACGCACACACAACCTTGACGTCGACATCTTCATGACACCAGTGTGGGGGCGGGAGCGCTTGAATTTTCTGTACTGCCTCTCCGAAGCATTGCCGCCCTAATACCCTGTTGACTGAATCTGAAGCAAAATCGATTAACTGTTCTCTTTCACCCGGTTCGTGCTGAAAACGACATAAATAGAATCGACTTCCAAGAGTGACCCAGGTTCATCGCTCGGCGGCGCAGTGCGAAAATGATATTCACCCCAAGGAAAACGCCGAGCATCGCTGTAAGTGGGAGCACCAGGAGCACCTGCCTCCAGAAGTCTTCAGAGACCACCGGCCATCCCTCCAAGGGCGCGACCTTCAGAATCCAGTGGAGATCGAACTCTTCAACAGACACATCCGCTTGAACGGCATCGCTCAGCGAGTCCGTCCTGACAGAACTCTGCCAAACGCCTCCCACATCTGCCAGGGTCGGGTGCGGACTTGGATCGGAGAGCTCATAAGCAAACAGTGAGACTCCAGCCACGCCTCCCTCCTCTCCTGTTTCTAGTGAAGATAGGTGCGTCGTTGAAAGGATGTCTTGCGTTCGCGTCAGCATGGTTGCAAATCCCCAGAAATATGTTTGAAGGCCGTTGTGGTCCAGAGGACCCGGAAAGGAGCACTCGTTCTCATCCCGCAGCGCTGGTACAGAGCAGATTCTGGTGTAGTTGACACCATCTTTCTCCCACCACTCATCAGGCAAATATCTGGGAGAGCTACTGGAGAAAATCGGGCGACGCGCGATCGCACCGATACCACCTTGCAGAAGTCTGAGGGGGCCAGAGACTACGGTACGTTGAGCCCTTATTGTCGCGATTGCACTTGCTTTGCGGGCCGGATCTAGCAGAAGAGCATGACCCCGTGCTGCCCGATTGTCTTGGTCTGCATCAACTAGCGGATGGATGTGTTCGATTGTTCCATACGGCGCCAGCTGCAAGTTCGAGATGCCCCTGTATGTTCGGATCAAGATGTCCGCCAGCACATCAAACTCCTGAAAACTCGAGTTTGGTCCATCAACTATAACGAAACCTTCGAGTGCCTGGAGGGAACTGACAGAGGTGCGAATCTGCCGTGTGATCTCACCTGCATGCGATTTCGCAAGGTATCTCACTGACTGTCGCGCGTGCGTTAGCAAGGAAGCATCAGACGCGTTCAAATTGTAGATGCTGACGCCCACAATTGCGACAATCATCGCGACTACTCCCCAGAATTTTCTCCATCGCATCCACAAGGGAATCTTCTGCACCGGGGGATCATAGGATTTCCCACTCATGGAGTGGTTGGAGGCCTCCAACTTGCTCGAGTGCCTGGCAGAGATCCCCGTGATTTCGAGAGGTTCAAAAAGCTCGGAGTTGAAATCATGGGCCTGGCTACAGGACCTCGCGTGAATGGTCTTAATGTGGTTTACCTGCCTATTCCGAAAAGTCATCCAGAAACAGCTGGATTCTAGGTAGATACGCGCAGAGGACCTGGAGTCCAGAGGTTCGTTTGGTCGACGAGCTAGCGGCCTGCTATGCAACGTGCTTCAACCCTCGATTTCTACCTCGTGCACAGCTCTCAGACCCTGCTACGAGAAACTGTAGCATTTTGATGTCCAAGGAGGTGCATCACGGAATCGCGCTCGGTTGGCATCAGGTCATGAATGAAAACAGGTGAGAGTCTGCAGGATAATGCCTAAACTTTGGCCTAAACCACTGAACATAAATGGAGAGAAGCCACACCACGTCGGCTTCTTCGAGAGCATGTAGATCGAGGATGTTGACTGTGTCATTTGATGTAGGCGAGCCAGGACCAGTGCCGCGCGAAGCGCGATTTGTCGCAAATGAAGCGATCGAAGCTGACGCGGTCGCACCCGGCATGAGATCAGGCACGGAGCCACAACTAAAATAAACGTGCCGATTCACGTCGTGGAGAAACTTCATATGGCATCATCAGTTGGTCGCTTTATGACAACACTGCAACTAGGGCAACTATAGGGCAGCCTTGTGGTTTCTTGTGCTGTGCCTTGTTCATCGTGCAGGGAGCCTGCCTCTCTTGTCGCATCCTAGCTTGAGCTCCCGGCTGCCGATGAAAAGATTGCATGAGCTTTGGCTACGGCAACCGCTTGGTTGCACAACCCCACACAGCTGCAAGGCCATAACTACCGCGGAAATCCTCAAATGCACATGTATGTGAATCCGCCCGAATCTGAAAGCTGTTTTGTTGACCCCACATATGTCCAACGGAGGAAGCTCTCACTCAAACCGGCAGTTGGGCTCTGGCTCACGGTTCCCGCCCCCCGCCCCACCCCCCGCTTTCGACGTGCCAAGGAGCTGTCGAGTTGAAGAACAACGACCTCGAGGCCACGTCTGAAGAAAACATGTTGGAGGGTTGCGACAATCCTTAATTTCCGGGATCTTATGTGCGCAATTACTCCCGTCACGCCTCGAAGCCAACCTGCACCAGACTATAGATAACACCACCCTGCCCTCACTGTCCTCACATGAACTAACTCCCTGGTGTATGAGTCACAGAACCTCGTTCTTGCCGCAACCCCCAAACACAAACCAACCCAATCCCAATACGAAGAAAAAAGAGAAGACTAGCAGTGACTAGCAGTGCCGTGCAGCTGTGGCAAGCCGCACCCATTGGCCGCAGCATCACCTTCGGATAGGCCAGCATTCCAGCGAGCAGCAAAGACCTGGAGATGTGTGGCTACGAGTAGGAAGTCCGGGCCGCTGGCGGTTGAGGTGAATGCTGAAACCCTAAACCCTAAACCCCAAACCCTAAACCCTAAACCCCAAACCCTAAACCCTAAACCCTAAACCCTAAAGCTGGTGCGTCTTGAATTCGGGTTTGGGGCAAGTACTCGAAAAGCATGCGGGAGTTCTGCACAGCGATTCGATGCCTCCCGAAGAGTTGACTTCCCAAACGTCGACGGCGTTTCCACGGAAATGTTTCCAAAAGCATTTCAGAATCACATTGAACCGAATTAACTATTGGGGATCCGGGCATGTTCAAGGCATAGTGTGTATCTCAACCAGGTGAAGAAACATGGCTACTGGAACCTGGAAACACCACAGTTTCGGGTAAGACAAGATAACAACGGTCTTTGTTGAGACCTACCTGACTACGATGTAGAAAGCCCATCGGGATGTTCAAGACGAAGTTCTGAGTAGCGGTATTCGCCGATGGCGTGGATCTTGCTCCAGAGATCTGCTGTAGGCAACCAAAGCGGCATCGCCATCTCATACTGCTCCCAAAACCTGAGGCAAGTGTCGACCGAGGGGACAGTTTCAAAAGAATGCCGGCCGACCTACCGCGAGTTAGATGAGTCCTGTCAAAAGCCGCTAGTTGAATGAAACCTATATGCGTTGGCTTCTGGTGTCGTATCGCAAAGTGAACACCCGAGACTTGCAGCATTTCGTTGGACCTGGCTCTGTCCGTAGGCCCCATAGTAGTTCCTTTTGGGGATTACCTTATAGGATTCTATATATGAACCCCAAAAAGGAACCACTACAGTATGGGGCCTATGGGTATCCGGGTTCTAGCCTGGTTGGGGCCCCAGGTCTGCTTGGCTCCCTGTTTACCGTTTGCATGTCCGGGGAAGATCCGTCTACCTGTCGGTCAAGCCATGTGTAGCCCTGTCGGGCTAATGCAGGGACCTATCTACCTATTCGTTCGGCATTCTGCGCCCATCGATCCGTCCGTCCAGCCATCAGTTCATCCATGGGGCCTTCTACCTGCACACCCAAGCTTCCCCATAGGCATGTACATGTCCTCAATCTGCTGTATTCTGTCCAGCTGCCATTCTACGAGGACAAGGTATTTCTAGGACAGAAACACAGTGCCCACGTGCACAATTTGGAGGGTCATGTGCTTCGTATGGTGCGCGACAGCGTGAATAAGGAGCTCATTGAAGCCGTAAAGTAACTCAACAACGAAAAGACAAGGCTTTTATACTTCCACTGCCACAAACTTGTGACCATGCATAGCATCCACGAGCTGAGTTTTGTTGTAGACGCACATGCGTACATACGGCAAACTGTACCCTGACATGAGAGTGCTGTCACGGAATCTGACATGCCATCTATGTTGCCAAGAAGTTCCCACCAGAGAGACTCGCACTGTTTCTGGCAATTAGACTGATGAGCCATCAAGTCGCGTGAGCTTGTCTGGCTGCTCAGGGAAGAACACCGCGGCGTGGAAGGAGGCAATTTCCTTTTTCGGCCAGCTTGTTGCTAAGCTGAGCCCTGCGACTGACCAGATTACATGCACTAACCCTGAACTCAACATACCCCAAACCCTAAACCGTGTTTCGTCCTCTTGACTAGGTCATCGTGCTCCGGCCTCGTAAGAGAGAAACTTGCCGGAAGAGAGCCACTCCTTTGATTCACGAGGCATGCGGTCTTGAACGATACTTCATCATCATCTACTGCTACTACTACTACTACTACTACTACTACTACTGGTACTGGTACTGGTACTGGTACTGGTACTGGTACTGGTACTGGTACTGGTACTGGTACTGGTACTGCTACTCCTGCTCCTGCTCCTACTCCTACTCCTACTCCTACTCCTACTCCTACTCCTAC